>VDFB02324220.1:0-65218 GCA_007258455.2 Sequoia sempervirens
CTTTGAAATAAACTTCGACTCTGGCATGAATGTTTTGCTGAGCTTCTTGATCGTAGCCTGTCTGGAGGCACCATTGTCCTTTCCGGTTGTCCTCGCTTCAGCCATCTGCAACATAACAAACATTCATCAGCAATTAGATTAAATAAAATAAGGCCTTGCATAGGGGCTGCAGTCAACTTCTAGAAGCTGTAATAACTCTCGTGTTTGCAAACCTCAGCTTCTTCTCTTGAATATATTCGAATTCCGACACTTAGAACGGGTTTCTAAGTGAACTCCGATGACCTCACTTCTCAACCAGCAATCAGCAAATTGAACTTCTACTACTTCGTATCAGCAATCAACAAATATCAAGCTAACAAATTCGTGCTTCTAAGTTCTCAGCTATTCCACTCAATACAAGGCGTCCCACAGGCAACTTCAACTAAGCTCAACAAATCAGATTTCAAACTTCAACACTAGCAAGGCCGTACTTTTCAAGTTTTCAGCAATGGCGTACCTCTTTAAGCAACTTCAATTTCAGCAAATACTCCAGTAATGGCGTACCTTTTACAAGCAACTGGCAACTTCCTTAATCAGCAAGGACGCACTTCTTTCAACTTTCAGCACAAGCAACCTCAAGGCGTACCTCTTCAGCAACTTGCACTCCTCAGCAAAATTCGAACTTCTTCAAGCTCACTCAGACTTAGCAACTTTTGAATTCCCTCAGGCCTCAGCAACTCACTGCAATGTCTCACTCTCAGAGCAAATTCGCTTTCTCCAGTTGTGAAAATGAGTGAAAAACATCTTCATTTTATAGCTAAAATTCGAATTCCGGAAGAAGTTAAATTTAGCCAGTGCCATTAAACTCCACTACTCCACTTCAAGAATTCGAATTTTCCCTCTCATGTTTCTAATTTGTCTCCTACTGCCGGGAATATTATTCTTCTAGAAACTTGACTTTGACTGGCGTACTGGATTTTACTTTCGAAAATTTGATTTAATTCATCTTCTTTTAACTCACCAGCTGGAGCTCTGTCACTTGAATTCGAATTTTAACTTCATCATCTGCTCTGGAAAATTCAGCCTTGAGGAATCTAATCGAAATTATCTAGGCAACTGACTTCAGATTCATCGTTCGAAGAACATTCATCTTGAAAGCACATTTTATTCATTTTTGCCTTAGAAAATTTAAAATTCTCCCTTAGGAAAATTCACAATTCGAGCACTGATTAAATTCCTCACTGATGAAGTGTCGGCGAAGCTCAGAAGACTTGGAAATCCATTCATCATCGCAAACGTTCAGTACCCAGAAGCAAATTTTCTCCAGAATGCCTCGAATCCATGGGTACCCAACGAACGGGTTCATTTAATTTTTCGATTTTGAACCTTAGAAAAAATATTATTTCCATCATTTTAAACTCGTTCTTCGCCTGTGATCACTCTGTGTTGCTCTGACTTCTTGAAAAAAATTTGAATCACCTTGCAATATCATCGTCTCTGACTTCATCACTGAGAAAAGTTGCTCGTCTCGGAAAATTTTATCATCTGAGTTCTAGGCATATTTTCCAAGAAAAAAAATAATAATTTTCCTTAGAAAATATTTTAATCATCCTTCGCACTTTTTAAAAAAAAAAAAAAAAACTTGCCTTAGAAAAATTTTGATTGCCAGTGGAGAGGAATTTTTTATCAACTTCGTTCATTCCCGGCACGCCTTGTACATTTTATCTCCACTTCACACTTGGAAAATATTCATTCAAAAGCCCAACGCCTTAGAAAATTTAAATCTCACGCCTTAGAAATTTTTTTCACATTTTATCACTCTAGGCGCACAACACTTAACATCTTATTCTCAACGCCTTGGAACATATTTTAAAATCACCTTATAACTCCCTTCAAACATTGGCGCATACTTCACTTAGCATTTTATTTTCAACGCCATGAAATATATTCTAACATATTCCAACGCCTTATAACTCCCTTCCTAGGCGCACATCACACTTTATTCTTAACCCCTTCAAATATTTTCCACGCCTTAGGAAATTCCAACGCCTTATAACTCCCTTCACACGCCTAGCAAAGTTTTCACTAAGGCCCACCACCTTGGGCACATTCTTAGTGTAGAGGAGGATAACGTCCACCTTTTACCACTTCTCACCACGTTTTGGGAAGACATTTACCTTATTTACCACTTGCATTTACCACTTACAATCCAAACATGGGCGCATTTTGATGTGAGAGAAGGATGACCTTTCAACTTCAATTTTTTGTCCTCATGTGAGCTCATTTGGGCGCATTTAGGAGGGTGAGGAGGACGAGCTTGCAAGTTGGGCGCATTTTGCATGTGATGAAGGATAGAAACTTTGACTTCGTTGACCCTCTCCTACCTTGGGCGCATTTTGATGTGTGTGAAGGATGAAACTTCTTCCAACGTTCTTGGGTGACTCTTCGCCTTCCATGTTTTGTCCTTACATGGCCCAGTTTGGGCGCATTTTAGCCTTGGAGAAGGATGAACGATCTTTGACCTTGTTGCCTCTTTGCAAGTTGGGCGCATTTCCTCTTGTGTGAAGGATAAACATCAACCTTGGGCGCATTTTGATGCATGAAGAGGATTTTCATGTTTGACTTTGCTTTGACCACCTTGATTTTTGGGCGCATTTTCATGCTTGTGAAGGATGGGCGCATTTTGATGTATGAGGCGGATTTCTCATAGAAACTTTTTTCAACTTTTTCCTCTTTTCATCTTGGGCGCATTTGGACCCCTGAGCAGGACGAAAACCTTTGACTCTCTTTGACTTTCCTGCCTTGGGTGCATTTTGCCCTGGGTGGTGGATGAACTTCGTTTTCAAAAAATTTCCACGCCTCTAGCTGAGATGGGCGCATTTCCCTATGCCTGCTGGACGAGACTCCAGTCTTAGACAAATTTTATCATCTTTTGTCAGCTTACATGCCCTGCTATTTATAGTAAGTTCTCTGAATTTTATACCGAAGCTCGATCAACTTGAAATTCTGAACGTAGCATCCTACAACTTTATCAACTTGTCGCACCGCTTACCCTTTAGTCACCGGCTATTTATAGCCCTGCTTTCGAGGGTAAGGGCTTACCATAAATAGTAAGCTCTTTGTTTCCGAGTAGCCCCAAGCCCGGACGTGAAGTTGAAATTTGGATGAGGCGCCTCACCACGCGGACCTTACTCGTCGTATTAATCGATGATGCAACTGATTTACTATTTTAGCACGCTTCAATTTGACTTTACTATAAATAGTAAGTGCCCTGCTTGACCCAAAATTTCACCACAGATAATGGGTTAGAACTGACGCTGATGGTTTACATCGGTTAAGATTTTGACCTCTTGATGGCTATTTCCTTTAGGTTCAAGCTGGAAACCCTAATTTGCATTGCATGCGACAAAGATCTCCTGCTCTCAAGCTGCTGGGTAATCATGACTGCGGACCGAATCACCGAAGCGGTCGACACACCGCTAAAAAATAGCAAGTTCCCCATCGAAAGTGGAGAATCTTCGCTTGCATGTCACACCATCGCCAAGCCTCGGAAAACCCATCGAATCACCCATTATGCAAAAGAAACTCGACATGCAACCCCTAAAATAGGCCTCGGAAGGTTGAATCTTTGAAAGTGGTCATCTCGACTTGCATGTTACATCGCCGCTGGTCTCCTAAAACCAGTATAAATATCCATTACGCAAAGAAAATTCCCAGACTGGACTCAAATTCACCTCGTGAAGCCGAACTGCTAAAAATAGTAAGTTGTCCGTTTTTGCTCAAATTTGGCATGCAAGCAGTCTGATATACTCTGAATGCCGTGTGATGACCGGAATCTCAAAATAGCTGATAGATTGCTCTGAATTTCACACTTACTAAAAATAGTAAGTACCTTGGAATTTGATGAAACTTGGCTGGAAGCCTGCTGGATGTCTGCTGACAACAACATTAGTCTTTTATTTCAATTTTCAATCTTCTCACTTTACTTGACCTTGATTTGACCAAAAAGTTCAAAACCCTAATTTCAGACTTGGCCAATATTTCGCGTTTAAGCTCAATGACGGACACAACCCCCGAAAGACGGACACCAGACAAGAGACAGAGAGAGAGAGAGAGAGAAAGGGGAAACCCAAGCCAAAAGACCGGAACGGAGCAAAAATTAGGGGGGTCCCCATCTGAATGGGGCGATGTGTGAAAAGGTCACAACAGACCCCAAAAGCAAGGGCGCCCCTGGCCTGTGAAGGCTCAATCACCATTTTATCAAAAATGTAACTTTCATCTGGATACCCTATTTTGACCCGTGGCACCAGGAGTTGGAGTGCCCCGGTTCGTGCATTGTGTGTCCACGTAACCAGGTCAACTTGCAAGAAATGTCTCTGGAAGTGACAGAGCAAGAAAATTGCTTGTAAGACCTCAAAGAGAAGGGCGCCTTTTCCAAGGGGAAATGTATTCTCTATACTTAGTCATTTTCTGACTGTCTTCACTTTTTAGTATTCCACGCAAACCTCGCACGTATGAGCATTTGCCAAATCCAGGAGGTTGATGGCTGGGCTCGTTGGATAGCTGGAGTAATTCCGCACAAGTCTCGTGAAGACTGCAAAAGCTAAAAACCCCATCTGGAAAGCCTAAAGGCTGGGTGCCGCTAGCCTACAGAGGTACAGGTGTGTAATACTACATTTATCCACCCTCTGATTTACATTTCTAGTAGAATCTCTGCCACGATCACTCAAATATTAGATTGACTCGCAAATTGGTGCGTTGTGAAGCTAGACTAGATTAGAAAAGATCTCAAGAAGACAACATCTGCAAATTCAATGATTTGAGGGGCCCAATTCAGGGATGCCCCTAGGCTACAGGGGCGCAGAAAGCTGTGAACTAACAATCCTCTATGACATGCAACCTCTCGTACCTTCAACTTCTGACCTCAGTTGTCGGAGTTCTATAACTCGGATGACTTCGCTTGATAGCTTGTCAGAAAGTTGGGCTAATTCTGAAGAGATAGAGTGTATTTGTAAGCACATGCACCAAAATATGGGCCTTCAAAGAGAAGGGACCCTTGGGCTACAAGGGCGCAGATCTACTTTCTGCTTGGAATTTTCATTTGTTTCATCCTTTGTAAGCACTATTCTAGCCACTGAAATGACCTTGTAGGAGTATAATTCCATCGTGAAGCGCTTCTCCATCATCACATGTCCTACTTTGAGTCCCAGGTTTAGGTTCTGACCTCCAGGTACTGACCAATTGCTGCTGAAGACTAACATAAAACCGACCAAATTCCATATTTGACTTGCCCAAAAACTATATTTTGACATCATTCTAGCAAGATTTAGACTCTTTTAAGCAAAATGCCTTAATGAAGCAAAAAATTTGGTTTTGGTACAACATAACTAATATCTTCTATCTTGCAATCTCCAAGCAGATTCAACAAAAGTTCAAAGAATGATTCTAATCCTGATCTTTATTCATCAAAATATTGCCTGTAATGATCCTCTTTAATTACGTCCTCTTTCACACATTACCATCTTTTCCAAAAGGCTTCATGAGGTATTAAGGATCTCGTATTAACCTTTACTTATGCATAATTATTTGCATATGGCAATTGGTATTTTCATGAATCTCAGTGAACAAAAGTATTTACAGGTCCTATAGCATTTTCTCAGCATTCCATGCCAATGTATCACCACTTATCCTTTATTGATCCTTTTATTCCACTTGGCTCATTCCAAGCCATCCAGAAGTTAGACTAGAACCCATCTTATCTACGTGTCTTTGATATAATTTCAAGGATTTTCAACACTCAGTTGCTCTTGCACTTGATTGATTACTTCTAGATCTTCCCATCCTTATGTTTTTGAGAAATAAGATTGATCTTGAACTCATACAGACACTGCTCTACCTAAGCTCTTAGTCTGATTAGTAACTGACCAAGGTTTCACCTTTCTAGTCTAAATGTCAAAATCTTTCCACTATGCAACCTTAGCAGAATTGTTTTGTTCTTGAAGTTTTAACTCCTCAGTTGGCTTTCTCTTAGCCATTGACTTGGGTAAGTGCTGGAAAAAAAAAAAAAAGAGTCTTCCTGATAGTTTCCTTGGTTTTTCTCTATGCCATTTTGGCATCAAACCAGTTTTAAACCTTAGCCCAACTGTTGAATACTTAACAGGTAATGAGCTCATAGGTTCATGTGTTGAACCCGGTTCGCTCTGATACCATATGTAACATACCAACTATCTACAGTGCAACGAACTTCCAGATTCAGCCGAAGAGTAACTAACTAATTTTCCTAACGAGAGTTTGAGTACATATAACAAACAGGAAAGATAAATCATCTGAGCATTAACTACTTTAACATTCAATAACTAACTTCTAGTTTTTCAATTTCAGCTGAAATGGAACCATTGACGGTTTAAATAACTGAAACTACGGTTGATTATAAACTAACTATTCCATTAAGAAACGAATAGAACATATTTTAACAGCAGAGAATTAAACATTATAAAATAATTCTATTTTGAAGTAAAGAGAGAGAGAGAGAGAGAGTTAAGAGATAGTATAGTCTGAAGGCTTCCTGTTGTAATGCTTGAAAACAAGTCTAAGTCTTTGCGAGAAAGAGAAACATCATCAAGGGTTTTTCCACCCAACCAAAGACCTACTAGTCTCCCGTGTTTCTTCACCCTTCACGAGGTATAGACTATAAAGGATTCCCAAATTACCATCTTGCCATCTGAGTCTGGTGTCAAGAATCTATACTACCCTAGTCGATCTTTCACTATAGGTTCTCCTAACTAGAAAGACCGTTCTGACGAAGGGTATATCTAATTCTTGATGGCTGACTATTGTTTAAACTAAGCATCATAACCTTGGCCAAGGATTTTATGATTATGAGCACGTTTCTCGTGCCATCAGCTCTCTCACCCTTACTCGGCAATGAGACACATTTGACTCAAGTAAATTTTATCAATGACTCAGCTCAAAATTCGTTTCTCTACATTCAAGTATTATGTGTTCATTTCTTCTCACTAGAGGAAGGAAAACTAGTCTTTGTCGAAGTTAAAGAATTTCTTCAGTTCTAATTTATTCGAATTATATGTCAATAAATAAAAAATAAGGATCTGGCCCTAATTCAAGAACCAAGAAACATAGCAAGGTTTTGTTTCGACTCAAACAGTGTGGAGGAAGATGCAAAAACAAAAATCTCGGTTACGAGACAAAGGAAAACACAACTGGACCAAAAAGAATAGAAAGAGATAACTCGGCTAGATAGAGTAATGGGGATTGTAGAGAATTCAATATCATTAAACATTATACAAGACGGTTTCCAAATGAATGTACCAGCAACACACATCATATCCTTGAATGAATTAATAGTCTAATCTTTTATGCTCGTTTCAACAATTAAAAGACACTTAAATACATGCCTGAGTACGCAGAGCTTGAATGCAATATTCCTTCAGATGCAGCCTCCCAACGAATAGATGATGACAGCAAATGAATCGGCCCACTTAGTTCACAGCAAGATGCTGAGGCGGATTACTCAAGAATGAAGATTCTATCCCCTCTTCCTAGAGAAAATAGCAATGAGTTAAAGAGAAATGATGCTCAACATGGCCACGCCAGATAAGAAGGCAAACAAGGAATTTCGATTGCTTTTTCCCCACAAGAACTAAAGGACGACTAATTGAGCATGGCGCACGACCAAGAAAAACAATTGATTGGTTTACAGACCACAGATATGTCGATTGAAAAGAAATGAGAAGGAAAGAAAGAGAGAACGAAATAATAATGAAGGAAGCCCTCCAAAATAACTTTAGACGAACCAAGACTCCCAAAGGAAAAACGTCTGCATGCAATTTCTTGGGCGTTTCAACAAGACTCGATGGACAAGAGGCGAGGGTTACCGCCACCAATTCAAACGGACATTTCCTCCCAAAATAGCAACTTCCAATTTTATATTAGTAAAGGCAATAATATTTAATTCAACTCTTACACTAAGGTGCGCTTAAGAGCTTAACAATGATACACTTTTTAAGTTGACTTATTTTACTCTTACCCAAAGTTGAAATCAATTACTTGTTTTTATATTATTTAATTAAATGTGAAAATATCCCAAGGTTACGACTACCACTTTAGCAACCTGACACCAAACTTGTGACTTCATGGTAATTTGGTTCTTTAAGAGACTATGGCCTCTCCTTGATGATATTTCCCTTTCCTTCGAGTTGTTGTCAATCCTGCATCCACTTGGAAAAGAAATAGGGTTAGACCGTTCTCTGTTTCTCTTTTCAAAATAAAACCACATCAACAAATTCACATATATATTTATATAAAGAAATCTTTCATAATTGCAGCTACATCAAATAAATAAAAAATCCTTTTTCCAAATTCTCACATTTTCATGAAAGGTATTGGCGTAACAACTAGCACCTCTGGAGTAAAAGTTGGTACGGACAGCTATGCACACTACACAATGAGTGCTCTTCAAATTAGGAGGGGAAGCTCCCTCGTTGTGCTTGACAAAAGTACTTGCAAAGGAAAAAAAACTAAACTATATCCTGTCTTTTTGCTTCAGCTGTAGAGGTACAAGGCTTTCTCGAAAACTATATACGTTGCAGCTGAGTATTTTCTGGTTTCGCAGATCCACTAACTACAACTAGGCTTAATTACTTAAATTCTATCCAGTTTCCTCAAGAAAACAGAGCATGAGGAAACGAAGCAAGATTTTGACTATCTGACGATAAACAAGTATAGATTCTCAACTTGAAGGCAAGGTGGCACATCTATCAACTCAATCTAAACAAGTTTATTATTCACAAAACACCAAACGATAAACAAGAATAGATTCTCAACTTGAAGGCAAGGTGGCACATCTATCAGCTCAATCTGGACAAGTTTATTGAACACAAAATAGATTTGATCTAACTATGGAAAGAATTCACCATCACAATTGCATGAAACCCTATGTGGCATAACAATTCATTATAACAGCGAAAGCGCATGAACAGATACAAAAAGAGCAATATTGAAGGCAAGGTAGGCACAGCATATATTTCTCTCTCGTGCAAAAGTTAACTGGACACTACCCTTAGTTAACTAGAAACCCTAACCCTAACTCCTGTGAAGATAATCCCGAGGAAGAGATAAGCATGTGTGAAATCAGCGAGTGAACTCAAGACTGAAAGTCAAGTTAACTGCTGCTCATGACTCAACCCTCGAAATTAACTGCAGGTTCCAACTGGCAGATCACTCCATGTCAGCTCGGTCTAACACTTCGACCAAGAACTCATCAATCTCTCTGTCTTCAGGCACTTTGATGCTATCCAAAACAACAATCTGTCTCTTCAGTTCTCTATCACTTTCCTTGACTGTATGCATGCCTTCTCTAACATCTTCAGTCGCCTTTATGAAACTAGCTGAAATAACTGAGATATTCTCCAACTTAGCCGCCACAGGATCTCCTTCAAGGCTATCACAAATCAGCTTTTCGAACTCAGCTTGTACTTCATTAAGTGCAATATACGTGCCATCTTCAAGAAGATAACGACACGGAATCTGAACAACGAAAACACTAACAAGTGCAAGAGCTCCAACAACATCATCTTTCATTGAAAACAACTTGGTAGAAACCTTATCGCATATCTCCATCTTGAAAAGCTGCTGCTCCCTCCAAGTAGAAACTTTCTCTTGATCTTCATCAATCTCCAAGGCATCATATGCAACAAACAACTGGGATACAAGAACTCGATCCTTAGCTAAACTTTCTGCAACTGAAACCTCGAGCAACTGAATACTTTGACGAAGTCTATGTGCATCACTCCTTAACTGATACAACTCCGCAAGAAGACGTTGACCTGTAACGACTAAGCTTTCAATCCAGTTATCCAAAAGTCTGCCATGACTGACTAACTGATCCAGCTTTTGTTGTTCTGCAAGTGTATTCTGAGGAAGAACAGGCGCTCTACTTGAATTTCCATGAACAAGATCAGAGATATACTGACGAAGTTGACCATTCTCAGCCTTAAGCAATGCCTTATCCTCTCCATCCTTCGTGATGCGTTCTTCAAGATTATTGGTGACAATATTAAGAAGGCTCACGTCTATCTCTCAAGTGGTCCTGCCAAGATTTGCCTTAGTAAATGTAAAGTCACCAACTTCGACTTCATCTAGGCTCTTACCCTCTGGAGGAATAGCAACTTCTATAACAATCTCTAATTCCGGAGTCTTTTCAACATGCACCTGTTTCTTAATCTTCTTGTTCGACCTTCTCTGATAAGGATCACCGAACTCAGATAAATCAAGGTTATATGAAGGTTCTCGCCTCTATCTTCCCAAAGACCTTTCGAGCCAACAAGACTGAACAATATTATCAATTCGAGGAGAGACTGTCCCTGATGTATCAACCTGTGGTGGTTCAGTTGTCTCAGACTCAGAATCTATGTCAATGGGTTGCACATGCGATGAACTAGGAGGTGAAACGTGAGGCTCAGCTTGAATGACTGTCTCTACTGGAGTCTCAGGTACATTCTCAACTCGCTTCTGCTTCCTCTTACCAGTAGCTCTCTTCCCCGTGTTTCCGCTGACTCTAACTCCTTCAGGAGGTATCACAATAGCCTTAACCCGAGGTCTTGACCCAGAAGTAGAAGGCAATGAAGAAAAATTCTCTTGCGGCTCTGTCACAGGAACTGACTTTTACCTCCACTTACTCTCCAAAAACTGCTTGCTGGTCTTGATAACCGATCTAGAAACCTCCTCAATAGAAGTGTTCTCTTTAGCATACCAATCTGGTGAACGAAGTGGCTGCCGAGCAATTTGATCTCTGACATATGAATTGAGAAGAACTTCTCCATCATCATCTGATAGACCATCAACATCCTCTGATAGGTAATCAGAGAGCTGAGCGATAGTGAGTCTACAATAGTGATGACAATGAACCTCGAATTCATCCTCACAATTAGCCCAGAAATCTTCAAGTGCTGGCTTATGTGCAATCCCTCGCTCTAACCTGTCTGCATAATGACCCAAAGGATCATAAGAACGCTGCTCAGTATGAGTTTTGAGCTTGAATCTTTCTATCTCGATTGACATAAGCTTGGCATCCGTTGTCGTCCTGCATGTGAAAATTCCCAATACAAATGGAAAAATAGCCGTAGTCTTATGACGATTGCGAAGAAAGAAATGAACATGTTGCATCTGTCTGAGAAACTCCATGAAGATGATCTTGTCTGAAGGATACCTCGGCAACATCAAAGGCTCTCCAATATATCCATAAACCCGAATGTATGTGAAAGTAGGGAATTGGATAAACCAATCCGCCCAAGTCTCCATCGCTGATTTTGCCTCGACAGAGATACGAATGTGCATTTCATTGTCAAGATCTCTAACTGTCCTCATAGAAAAATGATCATTCACTGCTCGGAAGTCTTGCTCAGATTTAGAAAACTCCAACTGAGGATAATACTCATGAACACGTTGAACACCAAGAGTACCATTAGTTTTTAGATGCTTGTAACTGCCTTGGAATGCAACTAAGTAAACCAAGTAAGATATCATATGAAACTCATGAAACTTGAGAAAATTAGTAATCTGCTGATGTAAGCAATCACTAATCAACATAGCCCAGTCAAAATGCTCTGTGCCATCAAGAATTCTAGAAATAAGGTAAAACATCCATGATCGGAAAGTGCTAGCATCCTCTTGACCTGTAACTCGATTGAGCAAAGTTATCAAAACAGCAACCTCATCCTTGAATTCACCATGACCAATCTTTTTAGGCATGTTAGTCTTTTGAACTTTCAGCCATCTCTGAGCCACCTTTCTCTGCGAACGTTCTTGATCTCCATCCCATATCTTCTCACAGGCCTCAATAACCACACTAAAGTTATCTGAACGAGGAGGAATAGCAAAACATTTCTCTATATCCTTCGGTTTGAGACTGCAGACAACCCTCCCATCAGCTGATCTGATTTGTCGTGAAGATGAGTCATAATGCTTGATACAAGCAAGAACGATCTCAAGATCAAAAGTGGTAACAGGAATAGATGCTGCTGCCAGCAATCCGGAACGCTCAAGATTCCTCAATGAATTGCTGCTAACACCCTCCAGACTGCTCAGATTAACCACTGGATAAACATGATTTAGGTCTGTATCTGAAGTTCTGACAAAATTATGCATAAGAGCCGATCTGATCTTATAATCAATGAGATTGAACTGCATTTTGAAGATGAAGATTTTTGACTGTAAAGTCAAATATACTTGAACAACTTTCTGAAAAACTGAAAATCTCTAGACAAGGCTAAAAATAGCTTATGACGAAAGAAATTTTCGGAATTTTTCTGAAATGTGGGTTTTGTGCAGAATCAAATTCTAAGACAACCCAGATAGCTTGATTCTCGAAAAAATGTGTTTTAGGCCCACATGCAAAGAAATTCTCAGAAAAAAGCACAAAGCTTCAGAATGAAGACTACGGGGCAATTTTCTCAAAAAAATCTAACACATGGGTTTTGCTGAAAATACTGAAGTATGCGAACCCAAATGATCAAACTCTCAAAATATGTTGAATTTCTTTGACATGCGAAGAAAGTACCTGTTGTGACCTTTTCACACATCGCCCCATTCAAAATGGGAACCCCCTAAATTTTTGCTCCATTTTGGTCTTTTGGCTTTGGTTTTTGTCTCTCTCTCTCTCTTTCTGCTTCTTTTCCGCTATCTGCCTTCCGAGGATGCTCCCGTCTGCGAGCTTAAACGTAAAATTTGGCCAAATTTGATATTAGGGTTTTACATCTTTAGATTGTTTTAGGGTCAAAATGAGTTGGTTGGTCAACTTTTGAGCCTAGCATTGTTGTTAAAACACTTCAAGTGGACTCCCTCTGAATTTTCACTGAATTCTGCCAACTTTCTATTTTTAGTAAGTGTCGGTTTAGGGTTGATTTTCTCGAGATTTTCACATTTTGGCAACTTCATTACATTCTGAACACCTTGAACTCATCCATGGCAAAATTTGAGAAAAAACAGACGACTTGCTATTTTTAGCAGTTTAGCTTCCAGAGCAAATTCCAGGGTTTACATGTTACATTTCCTGATGCATGTCCTGAGATTCTTTGTGGGTTTTTCGAAACCTTCGCAATGATGTGACATGCGAAGCAGAAAAACGACTTTCAGCATTCAGCCTTCGGAGGCCGATATTAGGGTTTGCATGCAAGTTTTCTCAATGCATGTCGGCATATTCCTTCTGGGTTTTCCGAGAGCTTCGCGACGATGTAACATGCAAGTGGAACTGGTCACTCTTCAGAAACTTACTATTTTTAGCCAGCACTTGCATATTGATAATTTTTTTGGGTTTTTCTGGGTTTTTCAAGATCCCTCATGCAGTATGACATGCAAAATCATCCAGCAACCAATTGATCACTTTTTCAACCACTTTCTATTTTTAGCAGGTACCACTCTGGCAGTTGCCCGACACTTCAGAACCACGAACTGATCTACATGCAACAGAAACGAGGTCAAACAGAGCTCATTTGAGGAACATGCAGGAAAATTAGGGTTTCGAGCTTGAGGACTAAAAATGAGGAATCAGACGTCAAAATGTCCAAAACTGAAGTATCCACCATGATCAGTATCCTTCAGAGAGTTTGCTGGCAAAATTTGAAGGCGATCGGAGCACTTACTATTTTTAGTAAGGCATTCTCGACATGGGCTATAAATAGAAAGTCAATCTCAGGCGCCAGCGCAGACAGGCAAGTTTACCAACAAGGAGCACGCTGTTCAAATTTCAACTCAAACGGAGCTAAGGAAGTCTCAAAATCAAGCACTTACTATAAATAGTAAGTCACTTCAGAAGCAGCTATAAATAGCATGTCAACATCAAGTCTCAGTATGAACAGGTCAAACATGCAATGAGGACCCTTCGGCGCGAATTTCAAGACAAACGGAGTTGCTGAGAATGGAGAATCAAACACTTGCTATTTTTAGCAGGCATGGGCAGAGGAATTAGGGTTTCCTAAATTCAAGGGCAGGACAAGAAAATCATGCAAAAGCAGCATCCAGCCACGACCACCACATTTCAGGCATTCGGCACGTGAGATTTGAAGACATTCTGAGCAGTTACTATTTTTAGCAGGTTGCTAAAAATAGCAGGGACAGACAGGCATCAGACACCAGCAGCTTAGCCACGTCCCGGGGTGCGAAACAAAGCAAAATCAAGCTTTCAAAGTCAGAAGTCAGTTGAAAGCACGAAATTCAAGGAACTTTCTAAAAATAGAAAGTTGGGGCAAATTAGGGTTAACAAGAGAAAATCACCCTAAATTTGGCAAAGAGCACGAAGCACATCAAGTTTGATAAATTTTCAAGTCCAGCATCAAAACTTGCTTTAAAAGGCTAAAGGCAAAATGAAGGCTCACAAGTCAAACCTGGAGTTGACCCTTCCACAGACGCCTAGGAGCTTGAAGAATAAAATTCTATCAAAAATAAAAGCTCACATGGTGAAATGCGCCCTTGAAGCCAAAGATGGGTGGAAAATATTCTAAGTCATCGAGATTTGAAGTCCAGCTGGTGAAATGCGCCCTTGGAGCTGAAGCTTGATGAAATTTCACTAAGGCATTTTAAACTTGAAGCTCATACCTCCATGTGCGCCTTAAAGGGGAAAGAGGGTAGAAAATTCTCGAAGTATCGAAATTGGAAGCTCCATGGGTCAAATGCGCCCCACTTTGAAAGAACTTCCAAATTTTCTAGGTGATGAAACTTGAAGCAACCCCTTCCATATGCGCCCCACTTTGAAGGAAAAACTTAAAATTTGGCTAAGGCAAAGATTGGAAGC
The DNA here is from genome assembly GCA_007258455.2 of Sequoia sempervirens. NCBI lineage: Eukaryota > Viridiplantae > Streptophyta > Pinopsida > Cupressales > Cupressaceae > Sequoia > Sequoia sempervirens. The sequence goes on from VDFB02324220.1 coordinate 14,786, forward strand.
CCAAGCATTGAAATGCGCCCTTGGGCTTAGAGTGATAAAATTAAAAGCTTAGTCTATCATTTGCGCCCCAAACTCAAAGCAACCCCTCTCATTTGCGCCCAAGCTTGAAGAATCGAAATTTTTCTAAGTGTCAAGAAACTTGAAGGAGGACATGTGATTTGCGCCCAGGCTAGTGAAGAGAATGAAAGTTGGAAATTCGACCAAGTCATGAAATTAAAAGCATGACCATGGATTTGCGCCTGACTTTGGGAGGCTAGAGGTTCGAAATTTGACTAAGGCAAGTAAATTGGATGCTCACCCATTGATTTGCGCCCCCCTTTTTAATTTGGAGAATGAGACTCTTAAAAGTTTCTAAGTGCACAAATTAAAAGTTCACTCATTGATTTGCGCCTTGGCTAGTGGTGGAGTTGAAAAACTCTAAGTATGAAAGTTGGATGCAGAGGCCCTCATACGCGCCCTTGTCTGGCATGCAAACTTAACATGTGTTAAGTGTCAAAGATTGAAACCTCAAATACCCATTTGCGCCTCAACATGGAAATTACTTAAATGATTTTCTAAGTGTTTGGAAAGGAGTCGAAATTAGAACACATACTCCCATATGCGCCTCCTTTTGGCTTGGAGATTATTCTAAGTTGTGAATATTGAAAGCTCAACCTGCTATTTGCGCCCCACTTCAAATTGAAACCAGACCCTTGCATATGTGCCCAAGAATATTAACTCCCAAGTGCGCTTTCAAAAGGAATGTTGGAAAACGAAATTTGTCCAAGTAAAGGAATTAAAAGCTCATAGCATGATTTGCGCCTGGCTGGGAAGAGGATATATTGTAGGTGTTTCGAAATTTGAAAATCCGACCCATGATATGCGCCTTGAGAGGATTTTTGTTAAATTTGAATACGCATGGGTTAAAATGCGCCTAAGCCCAAGGTTATTTTAATGATTGGAAGAAAATCAGTGGTGTGTCATCTAACTTGAGAAGGATAAAAGACGTCCAAGGTATTTAAAATAAAGACACAGGTGTGATATGCGCCTAGGGGAAAAATTATTTAAAAATTTGACTAAGGCGTTGAGAATAAAGCCCATGGTGAGAAATGCGAAGGGTTGAAATTAAAAACACATATTGCCATTTGCGCCTTGAGCTTGAAAAGGGAAAATTTAAATTTTCCTAAGGCAAATGTTAAATGATAAAATTAAAAGGTTGATTTTCGCCTTGGATATTAAGTGGGTGACGGATGAATATTAAACGTTGAAAATTGATGGCATTTAAAATTTTCAAAAGGCATTTGGAAGAAATAAAAATTTCTCTGGGAAAATAAAGCGAAATTGGTCTAAGTCAGAGAAATTAAAATTAAAATTTAATTATTTTCCAAAGTACTAAATTAAAAGTTCCCCTTTAATTTGGACCCATGAAATTTTAAAATTCGGACGATTTTAATCACGGGGAATTCATTTTGGAGTTATTATGTACGGAAAATAAATTGTGCCTAGCCATTTTAAAGTGCTGACATTGATTTTTCACGGACGCTGGTGAAATAAATTAAATGGCATTTAAATTAAATTTTATATTTTAAATATGCCATTTTAAAGCAGTGAGATTATTTTAAATCAAAGCAAAATGATTTTTCTTAAAATTACTTCAGTTAGCTGGAAGTGACTGGCAGTCGGGAGGGAAGTTTTAAATTCGAATCGAGGAAATAATCTCCCGGAATAGCAAATTGCTATGATGACTGTAAGACGACTGGAATATTCTCTTTTAAATTTAAAAAATGTCTAAGTCATGATGAAGAGAATTAATGGCATCTGCTAAAATAAGCACCAGCTTTTGGTTATAAAACTTTGAGGATTCTCATTTTCATTTCACAAGATTCGAAGCTGAGATTTGTGTTGGAGAGTTGAATGAGATTGTTGAGAATTATTCTGAGGTTTTCGTTGTGAGGTTGATTTATTTGAGAGCTAAAAGTTGAGAGTTGCTGAAGAAGTTGATTTATTTCTCTGAAGTCGAAATTGCTTGGGGTTGCTGGAGATTGATTTTCTGAGTTGCTGAAACTCAAAGTTGCTGTGATTTAAAATCTTCTAAAGTTGCGAAGTTGCTGAGACTCGAAGTAAAATTTGAAGTATAAGTTGCCGAAGTTGAGAAAATTTATTTCTCCAAGTTGCTGAGAAGAGGTGAAGTTTAAATTTTTATTTTTTCTGAAGTTACTAAATGTCGAGAAAGAATTAAATCAGAAGTAGAAATTGTTGAAGGTTGCTGATTTAAAACTTTCGAAGTTGCTGATTTAAAACTTTCGAAGTGCTGGTTTGAATTATTTTCAAAGTTGCTGAAGCTTGAAGTATTTTTCCGAAGTTGATATTGCTGAAGTTGATTTCTTCCGGAGAGCTGAAAATTCTTTTGGCTGCAATTTGTTGAAGTTCGAAGTGTTAATTTTCGAAGTTTAAATCTATCGAGGTTTGAAGTCGGAGTTATACTGCTAAAGCTATTGATTTAAATTTATTTTTGCAGCCAACTCCATTCGCCAGCCATCTCTCATGATTTTTATTTTAAAAGTTCGAAGTGTAATGTTTGCTTCTCGTTTTGCAGATGGCTGAAGGACGAAAAGCTGATGTTGCTGGAACAAGCAAAGCTGGAGCTAAGGCTAGAAATAATGAAGCTATCAAAGAAAACGCCTCCAGGCAGGCGATCATCAAGAGCTTAAAGAAATCTTTTATTCCAGAGTCTAAGATCGTGTCAAAGTTCGGGAATGTGACGGACACCAACCTTGGGTCTTTCAACCTCGAGGCCTTCATGCGAAGGATATATGGGCAAGGTGGCAATCCTCCGACGGAAGTGTCGCACAACATTGTGAAGAGAGGATTATATGCAGCAGCCGGGTTCCAACCAGCAGTTCGATGTCCAAAGCTGATTATGGAGTGCGCAAACTCCTACAACTCGGACCATCGGACGATTGTTTCTCCAGATGGCATGATATTGGCCAACCTTGCACCTGATGCAATTGGCAAGGCGTTCGGGATCCTGGCTACAAATAAGATGTTATACAAATCCAAGGAAATGGCCGATAAGATGTATGCCACATCTTTCGAGAAATGCATGAAGAGAATCAACACCACCTGGATGAGAAAGCCAAAGCCTCCTGCTGCCAGGCTGCCAAAGCAGATAATTTCAGAGGAGCTGAAGCAGGAATACTGTGATATAATTATGTTGCTCAGTCGAGTTAACGATAGCCCGCAGTCATATGTGTTCGAACCATGGATGTTCTTCTATATCAGCGTGGTGCTCGAAGGAAAGGTGGATGTAAATTAGGCACAAATGATAATAGATAAGCGACAACATTGATGAGCAATTTCAGAATCTGAGGAGAACGAGGACATTCTACATGAGCTCGTATGTTATCTACATGCTAGCTCGGATGACAAAATACAGAGGGTTGGCATACCAAGAGCCCATTGGGTGTGGTTTTAATCAGTTCAAGATTCATGAATCTTGTAGGCAGTTGCATCTCGCAAGCACGGCTGACTTCAAGAGGGTGAATGATGCTTTCACAATGTACATCACGAGGACCCTTCAGCGGAGATTGCAACAAAGGATATCTGAAGAGGCGCAAATGTTGATAGAGGAGTATGGGTTTTGGTTCTTCCAATTCCTAAAGTTCACCTATTTAAGGCTGTCAGGGTACAGTTCATACGTCTACCAACTATCGAGGTACCCCATGAATAGAATGATTATGCTTGAGCTGTCTAGGCAACTGGTGGCCTATGACAAAATTATAAGAAGGAAGAAGAAGGGAGGTTTGCACTTTCCCATTGTTTTGGGAAACTCGCTTGAGGAGTGCCCTTCTTTGCAAGCAGCCAAGGAGGCAGAAAATGAATTGCGATTCTATCAGTTAAATCTCCCTACCAGCCGACAGGATTTTGATCCTCGAGGGAAGATTGGAACAGTGCAGGGTGAGGAGTACAGACACAGGGCTCACTTGGAGGATTTTTGGGCGAATGCTGGAGATGAAGCCGAGATTAGAAAAAGAATGTTTTCCAGGTTGCCTCTTGTTGTGACCTTTTCACACATCGCCCCATTCAGATGGGGACCCCCTTATTTTTGCTCCGTTCCGGTCTTTTGGCTTGGGTTTTCCTCGCTCTCTCGCTCTGTCTCTTTTCTGGTGTCCGTCTTTCGGGGGGGGGGTTGTGTCGTCATTGAGCTTAAACGTGAAAATATTGGCCAATTCTAAAATTAGGGTTTCATCATTTTTGGTCAAGTCAAGGTCAAGTAGGGCCAGTAAATTGAAAATTGAACTTAGCAATGTTGTCAGTAGACATCCAGCAGGCTTCCAGCCAAATTTCATCAGATTCCGAGATACTTACTATTTTTAGTAAGTGTGAAATTCAAGGGCAATCTGTAGGCATTTTCGAGATTCAATCATCACCGCGTTCAGAGTACATCAGCTGCTTGCATGCCAAATTTGAGCAAAATTGGACAACTTACTATTTTTAGCGGTCCGGCTTCGGGACAAATTCGGGTCCAGATCACGAGATTTTCTTTGCATATGCGGATATTCATACAGGTTTTCGAGACCTTGGCGGTGATATAACATGCAAATCGAGATGACCACTTTGGTCGGTTCCGAGGCTATTTTTAGGATTTGCATGTCGGAGTTTCTTTTGCATGTCGGTGATTCTGATGGGTTTTAAAGAGCTTGGCGATGGTGTGACATGCAAACAAGGATTCTCACTTTAGGGAACTTGCTATTTTTAGGGTGTGTCGGCGTAGCTTCAATGATTGATTCGCGTGATCCGATTATTCTGAAAGCGAGCAAGCGAGGAGATCTTTTGATACATATGCGATACAAGTTAGGGTTTCCGGCAGACTAAAAATAGGCATCAAAGTCAAAATCTTGAGCCGATGTAAACCACTCTGATCCAATGGGGCTATCTGCGGTGAAATTCGAGGTCAAGCGGAGCACTTACTATTTTTAGTAAGTCAAATTGGAAACTGGCTAAAATAGTAAATCAGGTGCATGCATCAGTGTCGGCAGTAAGGTCACGTGGTGAGGATCGCCTCATCCGAATTTCAACTCGATCGGAGCTTGGGAGCTATCAGAATCAAGAGCTTACTATTTTTAGTAAGCCACCCTCAGAAACAGGCTATAAATAGCAGGGTGACTAAAAGTTGCAGTGTCGACAGGTTGAAAAGGTTATGAAGAAGCTGTGTTTAAAATTTCAGGCCATTCCGAGCTTCAGAGGCGCGAATACAGAGAACTTACTATAAATAGCAGGGCACGATGCTGGCGAGGATGATAAAAATTCGTCTAAGTCTGGAGTCTCGTCCAGCAGGCATGGCAAAATGCGCCCATCTCAGCTGGAGGCATAAAAAATTTCAAGATGCAAGTTCATCCACCACACAGGGCAAAATGCGCCCAAGGCAGGGGAGTCAAACAAAAGTCAAAGAATTTCATCCTGCTCAGGGGTCCAAATGCGCCCAAGGAGGAAGAGGGAAAAGTTGAAAAAATTTCTAAGTATGAGAAATCCGCCTCAGGGGTCAAAATGTGCCCATCCTTCACAAGCATGAAAATGCGCCCAGTTCACAAGGTGGTCAAAGGAAAGTCAAACAGGAAATCCGCCACCCTCAAGGAAATGCGCCCAAGGTTGATTTTCATCCTTCACACAAGAGGAAATGCGCCTATCCTTCTCTCTCATCAAAATGCGCCCAAACTTGTGCATGTGAAGACAAAAGCGTAGAAGTTGAAGGGTCACAGGGCGTGGAAGCTAGTTTCATCCTTCTCTCTCATTGAAATGCGCCCATCCTTCTCTCTCAAGGAAATGCGCCCAAGTTTGAAGTATAAGTGGTAAATGCGAATGGTAAACAAGGTGAAAATGTTACCTAGGCGTGGTAAACTCAAGGTAAAAGGTGGACGTTATCCTCCTCCACACTTAGAATGCGCCCAAGCTGGTGGGCCTTAGTGAAATCTTGCTAGGCGTTGGAAAATATTTGGAAGTATGGAGAATAAAACGCTATGTTAAGTGTGTGCCTAGAGTAAGGGAGTTATAAGGTGTTGGAAATTTTTTCAAAGATATTTGAAGGCGTTAAGGATGAAATGGCAAGTGCTAGGCGCCTTGGGTAGAAATAAAATATTTTCTAAGTGTTTAAAATTTGCCTAGGCGTTGGGCTTTTAATGAATATTTTCCAAGTGTGTAGTGTGGAGTGAAGATGAAATGTGCAAGGCATGCCGGAGCAAATAAAAATTTTCTAAGTGAAAGTTCCTCTCCACTGGCGATCAACAAATTTTTCTAAGGCAAGATTTCAAAAGTGCAAGGAGATTTTAAAATATTTTCTAAGGAAAATTATTTTTCTTAGAAAATGCGCCTAGAGCTCCAAGTTGATGAATTTTCCGGAGCACGAGCAACTCTTCTCAGTAATGGAGTCAGAAACAATGATATTTCAAGTTCTTCAATTTTTTTTCAAGAAGTCAGAGCAATGCAGAGTGATCACGGGCGAAGAACGAGTTTAGATGATGAAAATGATATTTTTTTTTTCTAAGGTTCAAAATTCGAAAAATTAAATGAACCCGTTCGTTGGGTACCCATGAATTCGAGACATTCTGAAGAAAATTTGCTTCTGGGTACTGAACATTCGTGATGATGAATGGATTTCTAAATCTTTCAAGCTTCGCCGACACTTTTTCAGTAGAGAATTTAATCAGTGCTTGAATGGTGAATTTTCCTAAGGGAGAATTTTAAATTTTCTAAGGCAAAAGTGAATAAATGAGTTTTCAGAGTGAATTTTCTTCGAACGATGAGTCTGAAGGGAGTTGCCTAGATGATTGTGATTAAATTCTTCAAAGATGAATTTTCCAGAGTTGATTTTTCGAAGAGGAATTCAAAACGCCAGTCAAAGTTAAGTTTCTAGAAGAATAATATTCCCGACGACTGGAGACAAGTGTCAGAAAAACCAGAGAGGGAAAATTCGAATTCTTGAAGTGGAGTAATGGAGTTTAATGGCACTGGCTAAAAATAACGTCTTCTAGAATTTGAATTTTAGCTATAAAATGAGAAGTTTTTCACTCATTTTCACAACTGAGAAAGGCGAATTTGCTAAGTCTAAGTGAGCTTGAAGAAGTTCGAATTTTGCCAAGGAGTGCAAGTTGCTGAAGGGGCGCACTTGAGAGTTGATTGAAGTTGCTGAGAAAGGTACGCCATTGCTGAGTGGAGAAGTGTTTGCTGAAGATTGAGCTTGCTTGTAAAAGGTACGACTTAGTGGCTGAAATCTGATTTGCTTGAATTGGAGTTGCTTAAAGAGGTGCGCCATTGCTGAGAGCTTGAGAAGTACGTCCTTGCTAGTGTTGAAGTTGAAGTCTGATTTGATTAAGTTTGGTCGAAATTGCCATTTGAAAAGGACGCCTTGTATTGGTTGAAATATTGAGAACTTTAAAAGTACGGACTTGCAATATTGCTGATTACCGATACAAAGACATAGAAATTAAAATTGCTGATTGCTGGTTTGAAGTGCAAAGTCAAGAAGTTCAATTTGCTGATTGCTGGTTGCAGAGTGAAGTCATCAAGGTTCACTTAGAAATCTGTTCTAAGTGTTGGAATTCGAGTTTATTCAAGAGAAGAAGCTGAGGTTTGCAAATACGAAAGATATTGCAGCTTCTAGAATTCAACTGCAGCCCCTATATCCTGCCTTATTTTATTAAATCTGGTTGCTGATGAAATGTTTGTTATGTTGCAGATGGCTGAAGCGAGGACAACCGGAAAGGACAATGGTGCCTCCCGACAGGCTACGATCAAGAGGCTGAGCAAAACGTTCATGCCGGAGTCAAAGTTCATTTCAAAGTTGGGCAAGTTGACGGACACGAACCTGGGCTCTGTCAACCTGGAAACATTCAAGAATAGGCTGTTTGGGATTGGAAGTCATCGGGCTTCGGTCACTTCGCACAACATCGTCCGAGTGGATTATATGCAGCTGCTGGTTTTCCGCCAGCTATTCAGTGTTCGGAGTTGATTATGGAGTGCGCCAACTGTTACGAGAAAGAACACCGGTCGATCACGTCACCAGATGGCCAAGTACTTGCCAATCTCACTCCGGCAGCCATTGGTGAAGCTTTTGGGATCCCGGTGCATAGAAACATGATCTACAAGTCCAGGGAGCGAGCGGAGCGGATGTATGCTTCTGCTTTGAACGATGCATGGACACAATTAACACTCACTGGATGAGCACTCCGAGGCCGTCTCGTACGAAGTTGCCGAAAGCAGATCATAGCAGAGGACTTGAAGCAGGAATATTGTGATCTCATCATGTTGCTGAGCAGGGTTGGTGGATGCCCACAGTCCTACATTTTTGAGCCGTGGATGTTTTATTACATCAACCTGGTGTTGGAGGGCAAGGATTATGTCAATTGGGCTGAGATGATCAGCGACAATATACATGAGCAGCTCCTGAGCTTGCGGAGGACGAAGACATTTTACATGAGTTCCTATCTAATTTATATGTTGGCACGGATGACGAGGTACAGAGGGATTTCTTACAAGGAACCCATCGGTTGTGGCTCTCACCAATTCAAAATTCATGAGGCGTGTACGCAGTTGCACCTGTCGAGCACAACCCATTACAAACGTGTCAATGATTCATTCACCATGTACATCACGAGGCTGCTTCAGGAGAGGTTACAGTGCAGAATCTCTAGAAATGCCCAGGAGCTGATTGAAAGGTATGGGTGCTGGTTTATACAGTTTCCAAGATTTTCATACATTAGGCTGCAAGTTTCTTCATACCCATATAGGCTACTAAGTGCAACAGATGAAATAATAATGCTAGAGATAGCTAGGCGGTTGCTAGCCTTTGACAAAATCCGGAAAGAAAGAAGAAAGGAAGGATAGAGTTTCCAATTGTGATGGGCAACTCGGATGAGGTTTGTCCTTCGATACAGGCAGCTAGGGAAGCTGAGAGTGAGCTTCAATTCTATCATTTCTCATATCACACAAGTAGACAACACTATGACCCGCACCATAACATCAACTGGGTGTTGTCAGAGGAATTCAAACACAAGGCCACCATTGAGGATTATTGGGCTGATGCAGTTGATGAGATTGAAGTGAGAAAGAGGATGTTCTCTAGATTGCCGATTACTCTGATCAGGGAGTGTGAGGTAGTTCCGGTTCCGGACCAGGTTAATGAGGATATGGATGTAGTCCATCCAGACTATGCAGCCGTTCGGGATACTCCACTTCCGCCTATAGATTGGTCAGAGCCCGAGATTGCCGACCTTGATACTCTCTCTATCCCGGTTATGACGTTCACCAGGGCATGGGTCGATAGGCGAGTGAGCAGATTGAAAGGTAGGTCAATTGCTTTGACTTACAACTTGATGGGAGATCACAGGACGCCCACCACAGGAAGGAAGAAGCAGATCACAAGAGGACCAGAGTCCAGAAAGAAAGAAATAATTCAGCCAGAACCTCCACGAGTTACAGTAGCAGTACCTTTGGAGACACGTTCTCCAAGCATACAGGAGGTTTCTTTATTTGCTGATCAGAGGTTACATTGAATCGGTGCGAATCTGAGAATGATATTGACCTCCACGGAGAGTCAATTGGCGGAAGTGCCTTTATGCACAGTAGGGTTGGTCAGCCGAGATCAGGGATGATGAGGGACTATGCCGACCCTCGATTTCAGCGGGGAGTTAAGCGGCCATGAGCGATGGCGATGATGATATAGTGTCGGTGACACTCAACCCATAGACGATGAGCCTGCGAATGAGAAGAAGTGGAGCAGGTTAGAAGTGGGGAACTGTACGAGGGCAGCAGCCCTTGATATACTATCACGAGGTGATTGGCTTAGAGACAGAATGAGAAGAAGCCCGAGTGAGGAAATTGATCCAGCGGTTGAGATGGAAGAGTTTTTGAACCGGATCAGTGCTCCTCCGCCAAAGAAGAAGGCAAGAAAATTTTCGAAGATCTCCACTGATGAGGATGGCTCTCGTACTCTTCACGTTGCTGTCCCACGAGTCGAGTGTGACCGGAATGAAGCAGCTCAGGAAAACTATGTGGTCACCACTCTTGACTTGGGGCGCCCTACTGGTGCATGCAGTTGTTGAGATGTATTAACTCCTTCCTTGCCCATAAGGATAGATTGTTCAGAAAGAGGAAAAGCCACAAGAAGTTGGCTTGAGAACACAGAAGTTGGTTGGATATGTTAGTGATTGTCTGGATTCACCGAGGCGGGATATTACCCGATGATAGAGCCTCCAGCGGATATTCCTAGAGAATCGATCAGCGGCTTAGTAGAGTTGGGGAGGATGGCACAAGAGGCAGACAAATGGGTCACAGGAGTTCGTGCGGAGACAGAGAAATTCATGGAGGACCTATCCTTTGCTTTTCAGCAGGCCTCTACTATTTTGGCACGGATGGACGCGGTGGATCATGCTTGGGGCGATGCCTCTATCTATCAGAGTAAGGTGATCCAGCGCCTTGAGGTATTGAGGCATGTGCCATTGCAGTTGCTGATTAATGGAGGTGTCATTCAGGCGAATGACAGATATGATTTCTCTCGGTGGTATTCTTCGGCTATCGCAGGAAGCTTCTTCGATCGCGGCCGCAGGCGGATTCAGCCGGAGATTCACAAGGCTATGGCCAATATTATAGATGGAGTTGAGACACCTTGAGGCCATCTTAGCTAAATGGTGAGTCTAGAAAGAGATAAGTTTTGATAATTTGAGGGGTTTGCTGGTTCCCTTCTTCGCGAGATGTTAAGACCTTCGTACAAGATGACTTTGAAAATACTGCTACATTCTCCACTTTGATCCAGAACACGCAGGACTCATTGGCTGCTTGGAGAAAATCTTGTACGAGGCACGAGCACTCAGTTACGGTGTTAGAGTTTCAGTTGGATTGTGTTCCCTATTTCAGTTCATGAGGTTGAGGCCGTACTTGGCAGATTTGTTGAGTTGGCAGTCAGAGAGAAGGCTAATGGGAACACACTACTGGACGAGGATCTTCTAGAAGACTGAGTATGGAGCATTTATTGCATTTGCTATTTTGGGAGTGAGTGGGAATCTTTGATTCATTTAATGTACCACTCCCTATTCTGGCAGTTTTTAGGGTTAGGGCTGAGGTGGCACGATTCTGGCCACTCTATTGATTGTAACCCTAGCCGTCCTTTGGGACTTGGCTAGCTATAAAAGGGGGAGTCCCCCTCATTTGTAAGGGATTAGAATTAGAAATTAGAGATCAGAGATTAGATCAGAGCTAGAGATTGTTGAGTAGAGCTAGATAGTGTAGAGCATTTTGCATAATTTGGAGAAGAAAGAAAGTTTTCCCTTTGAAAACTTTTGAAGAGACTGTTGTGTAACACATTTTGTGATAATAGATCTTTTCATTGATGATGGAATTTGTCTTGTCATGAAATGCTAGCAAGGTTTCTTTTTCCTTTCGTATCCAAGTAGATTAAATTCATGCAAGTAGCTTACTTTGGTGTGTGGTGTTTCATTGAGATAGCTTCATTTTATTCCATACCACTAGCGGCTTGTTGATGATAAGTCTGCCTTGCGTGGTCAACTGGACATTATCTTGTGCTTGACTTCGGTTATGGCTTACATACTTATATGCGTTGTTCTGATGGTGTACGTATGTTAAGCTGTAACTTGAATACCTTTCGCTATCCCCTTTGAAGATTGCACCGATTTTGCTGAGGCTGTCCGACGGAGGCTAGGTGAAATCTAGTTGAAGTCTATTGAGACGAAGCCCCACATACCTTGCATTTAGAATAGAGTACCAATTTCTTAGGTCCTTTCCCTTTTACTTTCAGCATACTTCTTGTTAGTTTTAGAAAAGAATACACATTGCCAAATCATACACGTAAGAATCCCCTTCAAATTACATATCAACTGCTGACTGTGAGAAGTCTGAACAACTACGTAAGTCCCCTTGACATACCAGCAATATCACATCAAGCCAAACTGAGCCTATTCGCACTAAAGGAACCTTGGAGTTGAACGCACGAACTTTCTGGCAATCTTAGCGTGCGGAATACTTTGATCAAGAGAGAATAGAGCGTCCGTTGGGCGACTTTGTTCTGTGTTGGTGCGGTCTCAAAAAACCACGTCAACACCTCTCAAATTAATCAGAGAATGATAAGTGGTCCAAGTCCCGGACTAGGTTGATGAGGATATTAGGCTTATTCACCAAGATTATGAATCGATAAAGAACACACCAATTCCACCACCAGATTGGGCTGAGCCAGAGATTACGGATTTAGACACTTTGTCTATTCCCGTCTTGACTTTTACAAGGACTTGGGTAGAGGAGCACGTTCGCAGATTGAGGAGAAGATCAATTGCCCTCTCATACAACCTCATGGGTGATAGAAGGCCACCAGTGTTGGCAAAGAGAAAGAAACAAATTGCCCAAGTTGCGGAGCCACAACAGCAGGAGGAACCTATTCAACTGGAACCTCAAGAATCGGGAGATACATCATCTACTCAGTTGTTGGCCCATTCCTCCAGCGTGCGCGAAGTCTCCTCCAGCGTGCGCGAAGTCTCACTGTTTGCGGATCAGAGGGTTCGAAGGAATGAAGAGCCAGAGGTTGGAGAAGTTAACCAGCCAATGCCGAGAGAGTTAGACAGTTAGAGTGCTAATGCTCCTGAAGGTGCCAATCAGCCAAATGAAGGGGAAGAGACGGAAACGGATAGCCACTTTGATCATGCGCTTGAGACAGTTTTCGAAGAGGAAGATATTATAGAATCAAGGGTTGGAGCTCATGAGGAGAGCAATCAACACATGGAGATAGTTGAGCCTCAACAAAATATTGCTCGAGAGGAGGTTCGTGAAGTGGAGGCAACTGAAGAGCAGCCCCTTATTGTTTACGACACTCAGCGTAATTGGCTCTCACATGCAATAAGGAGAGATCAGGACGATGATGCTGACCTGGCAATTGAAATGGAGGAGCTTCTAAATAGAACAAGTAGGTCACCGAAAAGGAAGAGGGCAAGGAAGTATTCAAAAATGGAGATTAATGAGGCCGGTTCGCGCACCCTCCATATTGCCGTTCCAAGGGAGGATCACGACTTAAGTGACGCAATGCCAGAGAATTACACTGTCACCACAATTGAATTGGGACGTCCTTCTGGAGTGCAAGTGGTTGAAGAAGCTGAAAATTCCTTTCACGCTTTGAAGGATAGATTGGTAAGAAAGGAAGAAAAGTATAAGAGGTTGAAGAGGGAGCACAAGGCTTTGGTCGGATATGTGCAACATCTAACACGTCCGGGTGCTCAAGAGAACCCAGCGGTAGAGCTTCCACCTAAGCTGCCATAAGAACCAATCAGTGGGCTTGAGGAAATGAAGAGAGCTATACGAGAGGGAGATAAATGGATAAGCGGCGTTCGCACTGAGGCAAAAAAATTCATGGCCGATCTTGTCTCATCTTTTCAGAGTGCATCTGGTATCCTTTCGTGCTTGGATGGTGTCGAGCAAGCTTGGGGAGACACTCATATTTTCCAGGACAAAACTATTCCTCGCCTTGCTGTTTTGATGCGGGTGCCCACGCAAACTTTGGTAAATGAAGGAGTGATCCAAGCTGGGGACAGATATGATTTTCTTGGGTGGCATTCAGCTGCATTCACTGGAAAGGGCTTCTTCAACATGGCAGCTGTGGAGTCTTCTAAAATCAAGAAGGCAATGAGGAATATTCATGAGGGCATCCTCAATACATTGGATGCATTGTTCGCCAAGAGGCTAGCTCCTGAGGAGGTAGAGATAGACGGATTGAAGGCAAGGTTGCAACCTTTCTTCTCTGAGATGAAAATGTTCTCTCAACTTGACTTTGAAAACATCTCTACGTTCTCAGCAATTATTCAAAGCACACAGGAGTCTATTGAGGCTTGGGGAAAGTCTTGCGATCGACATGAACAGATGGTAGCTATCCTTGAATATCAGCTCAATCTTACTCGGCAATTTCTGAGGAGGAAGTTGATGAGGTACTGGCCCGGTTTGTAGCTTACGCGGTCAGAGAGAAGAGCAAGGGAATCCGAGTCACGGACGAGAATCTTCTAGAAGGATAGTGGGCATTAATTGCCCATAGTGGTCAAGGAGGAATCTGCTATTTTTGGGTTCATTAATGACACCACTCCTCCACCTTCTGGCTGTTTTTAGGGCAAATCTTGTCTAGGGTTGAGGTGGCTCGATCTAAGCCTTCCATTGTAATTCGATCTGGACCATCCGTTGAAATTGGCCAGTTATATAAAGGGGAGTCCCCTCATTTGTACACTAGTAGTTAGCAATTAGTGAGATATTGGAGCAAAATAGAGAGTAGACAGTTTTGGAGTTAGAATAGTTTTCATTGCATTATTTGAAGGAAAAGGGGAATTCTCCCTTTGAGAATTTTTGTAAGAGATTGTCATGAAGGCTAATCATAATAAAAGCATTTCATTGATGGTGAACTCAACTTTTGTTGTGAGTAGTTTGTGAGGTTTCTTCTTCCTTCGACTTCAAGTAGGACTTAATTTTCATGCTAATAGTTAGTTATGGGTGTTTATGTTTGATGTAAGTGAGCTTCTTTAGTCCATACCACTAACAATCTTACTGATGGTAAACTTGTCCTGCGTGGTCAACTGGAATGCTTTATACTTAACTTCGGTCAAGATTCATGTGTAGCTATGCGTCGTTGTGATGGTACTTGCATCGTTGAATCGTGATTTGAACATCCTTTGTCTCCTTTGAAGATTGCACTAACCTTGTCGAAGCTGTCCAACAGGAGGCTAGAAAACGTTTGGTTGAAGTTCATTGAAATTAAGCTTAACACTCCTTGCATTTAGGATAGAATTTAGATCTTCTAAACCTTGCATCCTTTTTAAATCCGCACACTTTTGGTTAGCTTTAGGAAACTCGTACTTCAAGGCTAAATCATTTGCATGAAAATCCCCTTCAAAGCATATATTTGTTGTTTACTGCAAGTATTCTGAACAGTTGTGTAAGTCCCCTTGTGAAAACAGCAATTCACATCAAACCAACTGAGGGTATTCTAAGTATTTCGGAACCTTGGAGTTGAACGTGCGAACTTTCTTGCAATCTTAGCGCACGGAATACTTTGATCAAGAGAGAACAGAGTAGCCTTCAGACTATTTTGTTTTGCTAATTCGTGCGGTCATAAAAATCACATCAACACTCCTCCCATTCATCCAAACGCTTGCCATATGCAACTAAATGATTAAGTTGACCCTTTTCTGTTGGAGGCTCAAGCATCGGCGGGAGTGTGGCAATGACATCTGACCTGTGTACAAGGCTAGAAATGTACTGACGAAGCTGTCTGATTTCAGCCTTGAGGGATGCCTTATCTTCTCCGTCCTTCAACATTCTATCCCTGGCACTGTCTGTAGCAACCTATAGGAGATCAACCTGAGTCTGGCGTGTGCTACGACCAAGGTTGACTATGATAGCCTCGAAATCTTGAGATTCCAACTCGTCCAAGCTCTTCCCCTGTGGAGGTAATGCAGTCTCGACGACGATCTCCATATCGATATTCCTCTCCACGTGGACCATGTTCTTGATCCTCTTGTCTGGCACATCCTGGTAAACCTGATCAAAATCTGAATGATTAAGGACATAGGATGGCTACCTCCTCTTCCTTCCCAATTGAGCTTCAATCCAAGACTGATCTCTGCTAATGCTACTGGAAGGATTTGTACTAGCAACAGGAGGTTGTGACAAGAGTGAATATGTAGAGGAACCACTGCGAGATGGGGAGTCCAAATCCAGTTCAATATGAACTGGAGCTAGTGACTGCTCCGGAACTGGTGTAGGAACTTGAGACTGAACTTCAGGCATTGGCGGGCTCTGAACTGGCCTCTGAACCGGTTCCGTGATAGGTTGTCTGTCAGGCTCCATACGTGTATTAGTGGCAAGCGCCTTGCCTTTTGAATTGTTTGGCGCTTGACCTTTCTTAGGAGGGTTACTCCTCTTCTTCTGTTTAGGTTTTGACGAGGAAGGTAGCGAAGGCTCCACCACTAGGGCTCTGCTCTAGGCACACTTACCCTCCTAGTCTTCTTGCTGTCGAGGTAAAGTATACTGTTCTGAATAACTCTACTTGACCTTTCCTTTACTGTCGCGTACTCCTTGGCGTACCAATCAACTGCTGGCAACGGCTGTGTATCAACCTGCTCTCTGAAAAACTGAGGAAGAACTTCTCCCTCATCATCTGATAAATCTCCCACATCTTCTGACAAGAAAACAGAAATCTGTGAGAGAGAGAAGCGGCCATAGCTACGTCTGCGAACCTCGAAGTCGTCCACGCAATTTGCCCAATAATCCTCCATAGAAGGCTCATGATATGCGTGTCCAGCAAGGTGAGTTGTGTAATGACCCCAAAGATCATAGGCATGAGCCTCAATAAGATACTTGAGATGATACCTCTCTCACTCCTGTCCTGCGACTTTGGCATCAACTGTCGTCTTGCACTAATACATTCCAAACTGAAAAGGAAAATTGGCAGCTGGTCTATGCTTGCGGCGTAAAAGACGATGAACATCATGCAACTGCCTCAGGAACTCCAAAAAAGACTATCTTATCTGAAGGATAACGTGGAAGCATAGTTGGATTTCCTGTAAATCCATATACTCGGATGTAGGTGTATGACGGTAACTGAATAAACCAATCCGCCCAACCATCCATCGCTGCTTTAGCAACTGCCGAGATACGAACGTGCAACTCCCGGTCCAAATTTCTCACTGTATAAGTCAAGAAAGCCTCGTGAACACGCTTGAAATGACGTTCAGCCTTAGTGAACTCAAGTTGATCATAATAATAATAGACTTTCTGAACACTGAGAATGCCCGCGGTGTTTAGTCCTCGGAACTGACCCTGATAAGCAATCAAGTACACGAGATAAGAACACATGTGAAACTCATGAGCAACTAAGAAACCGGTGATTTGCTTGTGAATGACATCGCTGATGAAGGATGCCCAGTCATAATGCTCTTGCCTAGATATGATGCGACCAATGATGTAATACATCCAAGGCTGGAAAACATTTGCATGTGATTGACCCGAGACACGATTCAAGAGTGTAATTAGAATCGCGTACTCATCCTTGTACTCACCACGACCCACATTGTTGGCAATCTGTCCTTCGCTTGCTTTAACCATCGTTCTGCCATTTTACTCTAGCACTTGTCCACATCAGCATTGAATGCATGCTCGCACTGCTCCATAGAAATAACTAGACTATTCGGGTGCTAAGGTATACCAAAACTTATTTCAATGTCCAAAGGTTTGAGACTGCAAATATCTCGTCCATCTACTGACACCATCTCACGAGTAGCAGAGTTGTAATGCTTAATACCAGACATTACGAACTCAATACAATGAACGGAGATAGGAATGGAAGCGGCCTCCAATAACCCAGACTACTGAATGTTTTGAATAATTAAATCTCTAATTTTGACTGGATCTAGGACTGCTTTTGGCAGCACCTTGTGAAGATTCGTCTCAACTGTCCCGATGAAGTCGTGAGTAAGGATTGATTTGGTCCTGTATTCGAGCTATGTGTACAGCATTTTGAAAAACTCGCCTGTTGACTGTGAACTCGACTATGTTCTGACAAGATTTCTAGAAAGCTAAAAATACCCTGCTGAGGCTAAAAATAGCCTATTGAAGAGTTATTTTTGGCGAAAAATCTGAGATATGGGTTTTGTCCAGAAAAAGATTCTAAGACAACCCAAAACGTCAAAAATGCAAAAATCTAACTTCTACTCGACCATGCAAAGACTTTTCAGTTGAGAAAATTAGAAACTCGAGAATGAATGCTCTGAAGTTAAAAATTCCTGAAAAATCAAACGCACGAATTTAATTCGAGGAAGCTATATAGAAATGATCCAGATGTTTAAACTTATCAAATTTTGCCAACTTCAGGAACATGCGAATTGTATTTTGAGAGAAAGTTGACAAACAAAGAGGAGAAAGAGGTTTTTTATATGCTCTTTCTTCTGCGAAAGTCACCCCTTATTCTTCAAACTTGCTGATGAATGTGAACAAAACCCTACAAAAACAATTCTTTAATGAAATCGCCCTTGGAGACTTATGATGAATTTGCCCAAGCTATGAAAATTCGCCTCTGCTCTGAAGAAATATGAATTTTTTAACCTATGTGAATGATTAATGATGGTGCCATGCTTAAATAAAGAGAATTCGCACCATATTGTTTACTGCAAGATTTAAAACATCGACTGAAATAGAAGGCTTCTGATTGGACCCCCTCTAGTTACACTAACGCTATCTTGAAGTTCGAAACTTAAACAATAATAAAATATTCATTATACAATAGCACAAAGAGGCGCCTGTAGACACTGAAAAATGTCCTAAGTCCACAAGCGTCGTTTTTCTTGGTCGTTGTCCTTCGATAATTGAATAACTTTAATTATTCAATTAAATTTGCCAGCATTCCTCTATTAATTAAATAATTTTTAATTATTTAATTAATTCACCTTCTCATCTTTATTCTATCTTGATCAATTAAAATTATTTAATTGCGTCACTAATATATCCCTTTCTTCAATAATTAAATAAATCATTTTTTATTTAATTATTTATCTTTCATCTATAGCCAAATAATAATAATAATCATTACTTGACCTTTTATTCTTCTATAATTAAATAATTGTCAAAATTATTTAATTGTGTTTCATTCCTCTCTTTTGGATAAATAATTCAAATTAATTATCCAGGTCTAATTTCCACCTCCACATTTAATTAAATTGATTAATTTAATTAAATGCTCCTTTTGTCATTTTATCTAAATAAATAATTTGGATAAATTATTTATTTGCCACTTGTCATTTTCCTCCATTTTTAATAAATTATTTATGCACCTCCACCTAGTCAAAAATGCTCTGTCATAATCCCCTGTCATAACATTCATTTCTGTCATAGCCTACATGTCTTGCATGTCTGTCATAGCTATCAGGCATCATAGCCGTCAGCGTCATAACTTTTCCATGCATGGCATATTCTCGGTGCATCAATTCTGGACCATTGATCTTGGCATCTTTTCTGAGACTTAATCTCAACCATCCATTTCGTAACATCTCTCTCATGCATTCTCATCCATTAATCTTGGAATCTTTCTAGAAGATTAATCTCAACCGTCCATTCGAATGGTTGTCTATAAAAACAACCTTCCTTCTCCATTTCCAGCTTAACAGCTAATTATCTCCAACTTTCTTGCTACCATTTGCAGGTTTTTGCACAAGTGTTTCAACAAATCTGAGGGCAAAGTTGCATAACAAGAAGAAGGAGAGCAAGAGAAAGAATCAACCATAACGGGGAGTGATTTCTTTTATGTTTTGCATTTTTTATTCTCTTCATTATATGTTTTCTCTTGTTGGATGTGGTTTAATAGCTTAGTAGTGTTGGCTGTCACTTTGTCTATGCCTATTGATTTCTAACCCCATCTCACATTTGGTGAACCCGACGTGAAGTAGAGAAAATTTGTGTGTTCTTGTTTATTTTTGTTCTTTTGCAGATTACAGCCAAGAATGCATACGAAATCCCGTCATCTTCATTTGAGCACAGAAAAATGGACGCATCAGATATTTTAAAACGTTTTCTTGGTTTTGTAGGCCTCATTCTCAGCTTTCCGGAACATTAAACGGTTTGAAATTTCGTTAAGATATGAGAATGTTATGGCCATTTTACTGATCGTAGTTTTTTAAAATTTAGTTGTTAAAATCCGATTTTTCTTTTGTTTATAATACTTTTGTTGTGTAGGATTTTGCAAAACTTTTTCTGGGTTTTGAAGGTCTATGTCTTAGCTTTCCATAGATATTTACGATTTAAAATTCTGTTTAGTTTTGTGAAAGTTATCACTATTTTAGTTTTCTGTTTTCATTCAAGTTTTTTTTTTGTTTACTAATTTTTTGTTTGTAGCATGTGGCTTTGGAGTGGGGCTCCCAAAAGTTGCTTCTTTTGAAGCAACAAAAAAATTGAGCTCTTAGTTTTTAGTTTTCTTTGTTTTCTTTTTCTTAGTTTAGTTTAGTCTTTTTATTTTCTAGTTTAGTTATTTACTAACTTTTAGTTTGGTTTTTAATCTCTTATTCTAACTTAGTTTTTTTTGCAGCTTTCTCATTGGTCCAAGACATTTATAAAACTACTAATTTGTGGTTTTGCAACTCCGTTAGTCGAAGATTCATTTCTTAAACAATGTGTTTGTGATTTCTAGTTTAGGAACACTTCTTTTGGTGCATTAAAATGAACATGTGCTTGATTCTGTCTGACTGTGCTTGAAGGTGGTAGGTGATTATGCTCTCACCTTGTGAAACTATGTGATCAGAAAACCAGACCCACCTTATTTTTTGTCACCTTCACGACTTAATAATCGAAGTATCCTCTCCCCTTGCGCTTTCGAGCGATCCTGGGTGTAAGAGAAACGGTTATTATTTCTAGAAATGGGCCTGCCTTAAGGGAAAAAGTACTCACCTTAAGGGACGACCCGACCGGTAACAGGCTAAAGCCAAGCCACTTCCAGCCGAGATATAAAATGGGTGCTTGAGGAAAGTTCAAGTACCACGAGTGCGGATGTCACACGAACGGAGTAGTACTCCCATAAACCCTGTTGAGCGTAACCTCTTCAGGCTGGAGTGCCACCTAATTGGTGATTAATCTCTCGCCCCATGTGTGGCCACTCGAACGGATGCCCTAACTAAACACCTATTGTTTTAGAATCCAACTATTTTCAGCCGTTGCTTGGTATAGTGCAGGGTACAGTATCATGCCCGAAGATACTCACTACTAACTCCCTTGAGTAGAGATAGCAATTCTTGGGAAATGATGACCCAAGAATCTGAAGTTGGTGTGCTCGAATGATGTTAATGAGCCGTGGAGGGGAGCCAATGCCACCAAACTTCTAAGCTATCCGCTCTCGAGAAGGAAAGGTGTTTAGCACCAATCCGAGGTATATCGATGGGCTATATCAAGTATACAAACCCTTGGCCTATTAGGATTGTGCTTATCTCATGTGCGTTTGCATACACCAAAACATCGTGCTTGTCAAGTGTTTTCTGGATTTTCAAACAATATTCACCACATTCACAAATCTGAACATAAACAATTGACCTCAAACAAACATCACACCTAGTAACTTGCAACACCTCAAAACATTCCCAAAACCATTAAGCAAATATGTCTAACCACTATCCTCCATATTCATCCTCGACCTATGAACGAAACCAAAAGATTGAATATCTTGACCATCGTTTGAAAGAGCTTGAAAAACAACTTGAATCCCAACATTTGAATGAAGTGATGCAATCATCTCATAAGCCTTTTGTGATGTCCCCATCCTAGTCGGCGCAGCTGGATATGTGGTTAGCCTATCATTTCGATCCTCGTAGGCTGATAGATGTGTGCAGAGGATCAATTGAGGTAGTTACTCAGTGTTTTGTAGCTTCAGTGTTGCAGTTGTTTCAGATTGGGCCTTCGCAGAATCTTTCAAAATGGTTTTTCAGAGACTTTCTATTTTTAGAAAGTCGGACAGGCGGAAGTTGCTATTTTGGGCAAGGCACCTGGTTTAGCTGGTTAGCTCGGAGTCGACCCAGTTCTTCAGTTTGATGGTCAGATGGAGAAATAAGGAGTATTTAATGATTATTGAATATTTAATATTTTGACTTTATATTAAAGTCACTTTATTAATATATTTAAATATTAATAATTAAATGGTATATTATAAAGCATTTTTAATACTTTATAGTAAAGTGATATATTTGATATAATGAATAATTATTATTCATTAATGAGATGTCATTTAATTATTATTTTCCTCTTAAGTCAAAAGGACGAATTTGATCATTTTATTTAAATGATTATTAAAAAGGTGAGCCTGGGTCGAATTTGTAAAAGGAGCTATTTATATTCATTGAGGACAAATCGAACCATTATGATATGTTATTCAAATTTGTCTTCTATTTTGCTCTGAGCATTGAAGTTTGTAAAACCTAGGGTTTCAGCAGACGAATCGATTCTGGAGAACGATACCTCTTCAGAATTTGGCATACTGAGACTGTGCAATACCAGTTGAAGATTGTCTTCTTGGTGACTTCACACAGAGGTTACAGATCGAGCTTATTGATTGATTCAGTCAGGGTTTAATAGAGAATATTCATCTAGCATTTGAGGCGACTTCACAGAGTTGTTTCCACAGAGATCTGGCATTCCTTTCATTGAGCCGTACTTTATTTATTGCTGTTGATTGGTACAGGCCGTACTACTGCTTGAAGGCCGTACTTTGTCATTTGCCAGTGAACATCCTCAGATCTCAGCTTCTGTCAGTAAGATTGGGTGCGCCTAGGGTTTACAGGGATCCAGTATTGATTTTCAGAGTCCAGAGAATTGTTTTCTCATTCAGCCGTACCAACTTACTCTGTTACTGTGGCGCCTACAGGAGAAAATTAGGTTCTTTATAAATAAGTTCATATTTCATTTATATGTACAATTTTTACATTGTTTGTGCTCTGGAAATCTAATAAATACAAGCGCCTATCTTCTCTGAGCATTTTCGAAGCTTATTTAGAGATTTTTGATTTATTATGAATTTATTAGCAATTTAGAGCAAAATCGCAGCTTCTCTTTATTTATCAAAAAAAACCTCAAAAAAATGCAAAACACACAAACTTTCAAAACAACAGCATTTCAGTTAGGGTTTCGGGGTTGAGAATCACCTGGATTCCTACAGTGGTATCAGAGCACAGATTTCCTGCCATCCTGTGCTTTTTCAGTTGCTTTTTCAGTTTACAGAGTACTTTTTGGCTGCTTTTTCATGAGTAAGAACATCATTCAGTATACCAAGGGTGTAGGAACAGGCAGAGCCGAGGATTGGACAGGTCCACCTATTCCTGAAGGTGAGACAGTGTCAGGAGTACTTGGTATTCACAGATCTAGCTCCAACAACAGCGAGAACAGTGTTGCAACCCTAATGGCAGACCGTGAGATTCCTACAGAGACACTTAGGGATTCAGGGAAAGCACATGCAGAGGGCGACATTACTGATGAGGAGTTCAGACGCAGGCATGATAACATGATGGACATGATGTCCCAGTTGATGGGCACTATTAGGCAGTATACTCCATCACAGCCACATTATATACAGATTGGGCAGCAGTGGATCAGCCTTTGGCATCAGTACCACGACAGCCGTCACCGATCTATCAGGAGCGTAGGCCTGGACAGCCTACTTTCTTACCCAGAGAGCCTCCACCTCCGACTCTGGGGGTAGAGCAACAGGGGCAACATCAGGAGTTTCAGCCACATAATGGCATGTCAGTAGCAGATGTGACGAGGTTTCATAGTGAGTACCTATCATTGGCACCTGACATCAGGCAGGCATTATCGTTTCATGAGTTTATGGATGTTCATAAACCTAGAGGAGGAGGCGTATTTGACCGTAGAGCCCCTCAGCATCAGCAGCCACAGCCACAGGTGAACAGGGATTTGCAATACGCAGTTAGTAAGATCACCTTGCCATATTTTGATGGGTCTGATAAGACATCAGCGAGGTCTTGGGTCCAGAAATTGGACAGCTACTTATCACTAAGGCCTATGCAGGAGGACGAGGCCATTAAGTTTGCTACCTTGCATCTTGATGGAATAGTGCATGATTGGTGGCATCACGGCATGTATACGCTTGGCCATCATGCAGTCAATACTTACCAGGAGTTCACCAGCAGGCTCATAGAGCGCTTTGATAAGAAGGATCCGGAACTTTACTTCAGAGAGCTAGCTCAGCTCAGGCAGACAGGTAGTTTGGATTCTTATATTGGTGAGTTTCAGAGAGTTGCAGTCATGGTGACTGGTATTTCAGAATGGAGACTCATTATACTCTTCGTTGAGGGTTTGACAGAACCTATGAGAGGTTGGGTAAAGGCTTTTGACCCTCATACCCTTCAGGAGGCCATGAGGAAGGCGCGAAACATGGAGCTTGCAGCACCTCGCAGCAAGTTCAATTCAGGTTCGACACCCTACACGAGGCCTAATAGGTCTTTTGACAGAAATAAACCCTTTGACAGAAGGAAGGATCAACCGGATCCTAAGAGACAGAATGCACCACCCTTTGACAGAGAAACACTGAATGACTTGCAGAAGAAAAAGTTGTGTTTCTGGTGCAAGGCACCCTACGATGAAAAACATGTATGCCCACTTCGTCCTAAGGTCAAAAATAATCAGATGGAATGGTTTTATGAGGACGAAGAGCAATCTGATCTGTCAGACCAGCAAGCTGATTCCGAGCATTCAGATGATGACAGGTCCGAAAATGAGGGTGAACACGAAGGTGGAAGGAAGATACAGGAAGCCCATTTGACTAGCCTTCAGAGAGATGGGTCGTTTAGACTTCGCGGGCTCCTAGCAGGTCAAAAGGTGATCACTTTATTGGATATGGGTGCTACTCATAATTTCATTGATGCACGATTTGTGGAGAGACGTGGCATTCAGAAAGAGGCATTTGAGGGTATTCAAGTCAAGGTGGCCGATGGGTACACACTCAGATGTGACCGAAAGATTACTGATCTTCCGATGCGACTGAACAACTATGAATTCAAGACTGAATTTTATGTTGTTAATATGGGAGATACTGATGTGGTGTTAGGGATGGCATGGTTGCAAGATTTGGGTGAGTTCACACTCAATTTGCGTGACATGGAGATGAAGTTCAAGGTTGATGGGAGACCTCATGTCATCAAGGCTATTAGAGACAGTAATCTGAGGATGGTTTCATTCAGGCGAATGGAGAGACTCATTCGTCATGATATGGTTGACTGGGCAGCAGAGTACATGTTGATGCCAGCCCAGCAGGAGCAGCAGAAGGGTGAGTACCACCCTGACATTCAAATCTTGAGGACTAAACACTCCAAAGTGTTTAGTGACATTCCACCTCGTAGACCTCCAGACAGAGGCACGAAGCATATCATTGAGTTGGAGGAGCCCGTTATGATCACTCCCTACAGACATCCGAAACGACTCAAGGATGAGATAGAGAAGACCATCAACGAGTTGTTAGCTATAGGGCATATTAGTCCTAGCAAGTCACCTTTTGCTTCATCGGTTGTATTGGTGAAGAAGGATGGATCACTTCGGATGTGCATAGACTACAGGCAGCTCAACAAAAGGACAATTAAGAATAGGTACCCTATACCACGCATCGATGAGTTGATTGATGAGTTACATGGTGCTATCTTCTTCACGAAGATTGATTTGAGGTCCGGGTACCACCAAATTCAGATGAGGGAGCAGGATATTGAGAAAACCGCCTTCAAATGTCATTGCGGTCACTTCGAGTTCTTGGTTATGCCCTTCGGTCTAACCAATGCACCTGCCACCTTTCAGGCGACTATGAACAGGGTTTTCAGTTCTCAGTTGAGGAGATTTGTATTGGTCTTCTTCGACGACATTCTGGTTTATAGCAGGTCATGGGAGGAGCATCTAGCTCACTTAGACGCAGTTTTGGGTATCTTGGCAGATGAGTCTTTCTATGCTAAGGAATCCAAGTGTGAGCTCGGTATGGAGGAGTTGTATCTGGGGCACATCATCAGTGCCAAGGGAGTGAGTATGGACCCTGAAAAGGTCCAAGCTATAGTTGAGTGGCCGTACCTGAGAACCTTACGCAGCTCAAAGGCTTCATCGGGTTGTGTGCTTTCTACAGGAGATTTGTTAGTGGGTTCTCACGTCATGCCGCACCCCTTACTGACTTGACAAAGAAGGGGGCTTTTACTTGGTCACCACAGGCGTAGGAGTGCTTTGACAGGTTTAAGGTGATCATGACTTCATGTCCAGTGCTAGCATTGCCTGACTTTACGAAGTCATTTGATTTATTCTGCGATGCTTCAGGAGAGGGCATTGGTGCTGTTTTGATGCAGGAGCGACACCCTATTGCTTTTGAGAGTAGAAAGCTTAGCGGTCCTGAGAGGTTCTACAGCATTTACGACAAGAGATGTTAGCCATTATGCATGCTTTGGCTAAGTTCAGGCAATACTTGGTAGGCAGCAAATTTAGTGTTCGTACAGACCACAATAGCCTGAAACACTTCCTTGGACAGCGAGACCTAAATGAGAGGCAGCAAAAATGGGTCAGCAAACTGCAGTCGTATGACTTTGACATCACCTTCATTAAGGGGAAGCAGAATGTTGTAGCTGACGCCTTGTCTCGTAGACCTCAGTTGAATGCCATGGCACAGATCTCAGAGGATTGGAGGCATCGGATTATTGCAGAGTATGCTAAGAACCCATGGGCTTCTAGCATTGTTGACAGGACAGAGCAGGATAGTAGGTACACCGTTGTAGATGACTTGATCATTTACAAAGGGCGGATTTTTCTGGTTCCTGGTTCTGAGTTGAGAGCTACAGTTTTGAGAGCCTTTCACGATCTTCCTATGGTACGCCATCCCGGCTACTTCAAAACATATAAGCTAGTTCGGGAGCGGTTTACTTGGAGAGGGCTGAAAACTGAAGTTCTACAGTATGTGTGAGAGTGTTCTGTTTGCCAGCAGAACAAGCAGGGACACACATATCCTGCTGGATTGCTTCAGCCACTTTCGATACCTGACAGGAAGTGGGAGTGTTTATCGATGGACATTATCACGGGTTTGCCGAAAGCCCAAGGTAAAGATTGCATCTACGTAGTGGTTGATTGGTTGACTAAATATGCACACTTCTTCCCGATTACTACTACATTCACAACATCGCAGACTGCAGAGTTATTTTTCAGAGAGGTATTCCTGTTGCATGGGTTGCCTCGGACGATAGTCAGCGATAGAGATAGTCGGTTCATGAGCAACTTTTGGCAGGAGTTGTTCAGGCTCTGTGGGACCGAACTGACACCGAGTACCAGCTACCATCCGCAGACAGATGGGCAGACAGAGATTGTCAATAAGTGGGTGGAAGGTTATTTGCGTAATTACATAGCTGGACAGCAGAGAGCTTGGGTGAGGTGGATCTATCTATGCGAGTATTGTTATAACTCAACTCGACACATGACGATACAGATGACACCCTTTATGGCTTTGTATGGGTATGAGGCGCCCAACCTTTTGGACTTGATACTGAGTGATAGCAGAGTGCCGAGTGCAGGGGATATGATACAGAGTCAGCAAGACATTTTGAGGTCTCTCAAAGACAATATCCAGCGGGCACAGAATCAGCAGAAGCAGTATGCTGATCAGAAGAGGGTTGAGCGTACCTTTGATGTGGGTGATATGGTGTACCTTATGTTGCAGCCGTATCATCAATCTACTCTACGGAAGAGTGGGGCAGAGAAGCTGAAGCCTCGCTACTATGGTCCATTTCGTGTTGTCAGATGAGTGGGCAAGGTTGCTTATGAGTTGGACTTGCCAGCTAATAGCAAGGTTCACAATGTGTTTCACGTCTCTCGCCTGAAAAAGGCATTGGGTCAGCATGTGATACCCTCTCCAGTTCTGCCACCCCTTGATGACGAAGGGAAATAGATACTAGTACTTGAGGCCATCCTCGAGATGAGAGAGAGACACCTTCGGAGGCGGGTGATCAGGGAATATCTGATCAAGTGGAGAGATTTGCCAGTTGAGGATGCTACATGGGAGTCAGAAGAGATTTTACAGCATCCAGAGTTGAGATTGTTTGAGGACAAGCAATTTCAGGGAGGGCGGACTGTGATGTCCCCATCCTAGTCGGCGCAGCTGGATATGTGGTTAGCCTATCATTTCGATCCTCGTAGGCTGACAGATGTGTGCAGAGGATCAAGTGAGGCAGTTACTCAGTGTTTTGTAGCTTCAGTGTTGCAGTTGTTTCAGATTGGGCCTTCGTAGAATCTTTCAAAATGGTTTTTCAGAGACTTTCTATTTTTAGAAAGTCGGACAGGCGGAAGTTGCTATTTTGGGCAAGGCACCTGGTTTAGCTGGTTAGCTCGGAGTCGACCCAGTTCTTCAGTTTGATGGTCAGATGGAGAAATAAGGAGTATTTAATGATTATTGAATATTTAATATTTTGACTTTATATTAAAGTCACTTTATTAATATATTTAAATATTAATAATTAAATGGTATATTATAAAGCATTTTTAATACTTTATAATAAAGTGATATATTTGATATAATGAATAATTATTATTCATTAATGAGACATCATTTAATTATTATTTTCCTCCTAAGTCAAAAGGACGAATTTGATCATTTTATTTAAATGATTATTAAAAAGGTGAGCCTGGGTCGAATTTGTAAAAGGAGCTATTTATATTCATTGAGGACAAATCGAACCATTATGATATGTTATTCAAATTTGTCTTCTATTTTGCTCTGAGCATTGGAGTTTGCAAAACCTAGGGTTTCAGCAGACAAATCGATTCTGGAGAACGATACCTCTTCAGAATTTGGCATACTGAGATTGTGCAATACCAGTTGAAGATTTTCTTCTTGGTGACTTCACACAGAGGTTAAAGATTGAGCTTATTGATTGATTCAGTCAGGGTTTAATAGAGAATATTCATCTAGCATTTGAGGCGACTTCACAGAGTTGTTTCCACAGAGATCTGGCATTCCTTTCATTGAGCCGTACTTTATTTATTGCTGCTGATTGGTACAGGCCGTACTACTGCTTGAAGGCCGTACTTTGTCATTTGCCAGTGAACATCCTCAGATCTCAGCTTCTGTCAGTAAGATTGGGTGCGCCTAGGGTTTACAGGGATCCAGTATTGATTTTCAGAGTCCAGAGAATTGTTTTCTCATTCAGCCGTACCAACTTACTCTGTTACTGTGGCGCCTACAGGAGAAAATCAGGTTCTTTAAAAATAAGTTCATATTTCATTTATATGTACAATTTTTACATTGTTTGTGCTCTGGAAATCTAATAAATACAAGCGCCTATCTTCTCTGAGCATTTTCGAAGCTTATTTAGAGATTTTTGATTTATTAGCAATTTAGAGCAAAATCGCAGCTTCTCTTTATTTATCAAAAAAAACCTCAAAAAAATGCAAAACACACAAACTTTCAAAAAAACAGCATTTCAGTTAGGGTTTCGGGGTTGAGAATCACCTGGATTCCTACACCTTTATCCTCACCCAAAACTACATCATTCAAGTTCAATGTCCATAATTTTTTGCAAAGGCTAAATGAGAAACCAAAATCTATGTCCTCAAACACAAATAATCTTGAGCAATCCTACCATGTCATGCATCTATCTTCATCTGCCATAATTCAAAATAAACCTCATGAGTCTTCCACCCAAGTTAATGATTTCATCCAACCATCCCCTCTCATCATACCATCTCCATCCAATGAGTCATGTCAATCTATTAGTCCAAAACATGCTAGCATAGACTCCCCTACAAATCAAGATCAAAGTATTTTTTCCATTCCATCCAATGATACCAAAAATCTCCAACCCCTTCCAATCTTTGACCAAGATCCCATCTCTCAAGAACCTCACGATGATCCCCTTATCTCTTTTTGTTTCATTCAAGATGATCCCTTTCCATCTCAAGAGAAAAGTATCTTTCCAAATCCTCCTTCCACCTCATCTAATGAATTCATACCATCTCATGATTCCATCATATCCAATGATCAAGATATGCTTTCCACAAAACATTAGGATTCCCTTCCTCATCAAGATCAAGATAAACCTCCATTCAAGGATACCCTTTCATTCCATGATGATGTTCATCCTTCTCATCATCAAGACATGCCTTTCATACCACTTTGTGATGATTCCATACCTAATAAAGGGCAAGCTACTCCATCTCCTACACCTCTTGATCCTTTTCCAAGTCAAGATCAAAGTACCCCCTTATCCCCATGTCAAGATCCTATCACACATCCCGATTCCCCTCATGACCACAATCCTCCACAAGAGTCTATCACCCCTATTCAAACTATCCATGAACCTCTTACCTATCAAATGGGTTGTCTCACTTTTATCCAAAGTGGTTTACTCGAAGATCTTGTTATTCCTTCCATATCACAACCACCTCACAATGGACTTGCATCTTGTTTCATAAACAATATATATCCTATTGGAAAACGAATGTGTCAAAGTATGAACTACAAAGGCAAAGGATTAGGCCTTCATGAACAAGGTATCCTAGAACCCCTTTTTATCCAAGAAAATCCATATTATCATGGCCTTGGTTATACACCTCACGCTCAAGACATTGGTATCCATCGTGAGTCGAGACTCCATCTAAATAAACCTAAGTATCCTAGTCCATCAAACCTTCCATCTATCCTAGGTCCTTATCCTAGTCCATCAAATCTTCCATCTATCCTTGGTCCTTATCATCCAAACCCTAGTTCATCAACCCTTCCATCCATCTTGGGGCCCTACATCCCTCCATCTCCTATTCATCAAGAACAACAAAGGCACACATCCTTGATTCCATCTCAAAATTCTACCTACATTAACCCATCCATAAGACCTCCATATCATTCATCTCCATCCACCCATCCCATTGCTCTTGGAAGCAATTTGGGTGCCAAATGTCAAAAGCTTCCATATCAAAATCCACATGTATCAAAGGATCAACATGTCTCCTTGAAGAGCCATGCAAAAATAAAAGAAAATTTGATTCCAAGTCAAAATAAAAATCCAAAAGGCCACAAAGGCCCATCAAGTCAAAAGAAAAATCCAAAAGGCCACAAAGGCCCATCAAGTCAAAAGCAAAAAATTCAAAGGCCACAAAGGCCCATAAATCAAGAAGAAAAATTTCAAAGGCCACAAAGGCCCATAAAGCAAAAAGAAGAATCTCAAAGGCCACAAGGCCCATGAATCAAAAATCAAAGTCAAAAGCTATGTGGATTCCTAAAAGTCTCGTAGAAGCAATAAAATCTAAATTGGCATCCAAATTTGCTAATCCAAAAGCTTCCTCCTATCGTCCATCTAAAAACCTATCACCTTCCAAATTCATTTTTCCTCCATCACTCCACCACCCTTCAAGGTGTGTGTCAATGTTGATCTTTCCATCCTTTCCATCATTTCCATCTATCCATCAACAAGCCTTCCAACCTCCTATCCATTATCCAACATTCATCCCCCATTATCCTCCTTTAATCCAAACCTTTGCATAAGTCCTTAGCTGCTTCCATCACACCATTAATCTACCAACGTTTATGAGCCTAATCCTCATTGCCATTGTTTATTAGAGCACACATTCGATGGATATAGTCGTGAATCTTGATGCTTCAGTCCTTCCTCCATCTCCCTATCATGCATATATTACCTTCCATTTTCATTTATTCCTATCCATATCCTGTCTTCCATATTCCTCTTGTACTATACACTTGGGGGCAAGTTTCATCCATCCTTTCATTCATATCTATTATCCTATTTATGTTCATCCTTTACCTTTCCACCTTTGTTCTTGACAAGGTTAAGGATCTTCTTGAACATCGTATATCTTGTCCTCTACACTTTATCCATATCTTCCATACCATATCCTTCACCATATCCATATTCCACCATCCTATCTTAATGCATCCTTTCTTCCCTTCCTTGGTCTTGATGAGGAATAGGAGCAAAATACTTAGGCATTGTGTCCATATCTTATTGATCTTGATCATCCTATTCATTATCCTTACCTTTGCATTCTTCCATTCTATATCTCCTAGCTTATCAAAATCTTTGTCCCATTTCCTTCCTTTGTTCTTGATGAGATTAGGGGCAAAATTACAAACACATGCTTTGGATTTCCTTTCATATCCTTATGTGCTACCATTCCATCATATTTTACATGCTTATCATTTATCCATGATTAAATCACCTCCAATGTTTGTCATCATGTTCCTTTGCAACCTTGAATCTTATCATGCAAATCATATTTAAGCCTAGCTGTAAACCATTATCCAATCCTCATATTTTTTGTCAATCAATCATAAACAATCATCAATCTTATCGTACTTAGAGGAATCAGTGATCCTAAGTACTTATCATCATCATGCCTTACGGAATTGATCATTCCTGGCATCCAATCAACAAACCATTATCATATTTTGACAAAGGATATGTTGCTTGTGTGACATGTTTTGTAGTGAATCTTTCATTTTGATCTATCACTTATCCATGGTTGTATTACCTCTAATGTGGAAGATCTTATTCCTTCAATCAGTCATATCACATTTCACTTCACTCCATCTTTAAAACTTCAAAAAATCCAAAAAAATCATAAAATGTCCTGAAATAATCCCCAAAAAAAAATCATAAAATGTCCTGAAATAATCCAAAAAAAATCATAAAATGTCCTAAAATAATCCAAAAAAATTCATAAAATGTCACGAAAAATCAAAAAAAAAATCATAAAAAACATCAAAAATCCAAAAAAATCAAATATTCCAAAAATCCCCAAAAAATAAAAAATTCAAAAAAAGGTGACACTTTCAGATCACCACACGGCTTTGAACTTCAACAAAATCAAAACATGCAAGTGTTGACAATCAAGCAAATATTATAACATATATATCAACCCACCTTTCAAATCCAACCAAACACATAAACTATAACGAGAATAATTTTTACATCAAAGTAGGACTCTTGTATGTTTGTTGATCTTTTCTTATTTTATGGTTTTATCTTTGGTGACATGTCTTTTAGCTTCTTCAGGATGTCCTTGACTAGAGAGGCAAGGATAGGGCATGTTCATTTGTTTGTTGTTTGCGGATTGTTTCTTATTCAAAAGATGACTCGTCTTAGGACATGGTTGTCTAAAAC
This sequence comes from Sequoia sempervirens, assembly GCA_007258455.2. Classification (NCBI taxonomy): domain Eukaryota; kingdom Viridiplantae; phylum Streptophyta; class Pinopsida; order Cupressales; family Cupressaceae; genus Sequoia; species Sequoia sempervirens. The sequence goes on from VDFB02324220.1 coordinate 47,461, forward strand.
CATCGAGGACCTATGAGTCTAATGCGGATGAGAGCATTCCTTGTTTGATAGTGTCTTCCATGGAATAAGTATTCAGGTCATCTAAGATTCTTATACCTAGATGCTTATACTTCATTACTAAATAAAAATGTAAACAGTATTCAAGTCGTTTAGATGTTCATGTTATCTAGATGCTTATACTAATTTGCAACATAATAAGCCCGATGATGATAAAAGCACTTAAATGGTACAAGAGGCTTTATCACCTTCATTATCTTCCATCTTGCATTTCATTTTATTCATCTTTCTTGTCGTAGAGAAATCAATCAATTGCTTAACTCACTGATATATGTCTCTTTAATCAAATCTCAAATCAATCAACCTGCTCCTTGAAATTTCATGTCCCCTTAATCAATCAGTCAATCCATCATTGGAGCACCTTGTCTTGCGTAAGCATCATTCTCAATCAACTTAATTAGTTCAATCAGCTTCATCAGCTCATCAACTTGGCTATACTGATCATTTCCATCAATTGTTCAGTTACGCCCATCAACTGTGCATTTTCATCAAAATGTACATCACTGCTTTATCATTTGCGCAATATCAAGTATCTCATCACTTTCTAGACATCTATCGAGAGATTAATCTTCTTACAATTTGTTCGATCAATCTCTCGAGGGGGCATATCATTCTTATCATAATCCTTACCAAGATATCTTTGGGGCATGTATCAGTTGATCAATCTTTTTCTTTGAAACAATGCGGCAAGCTGCATTGTCTCAAAGAGGGGCAAAATGTAGACACTGAAAAATGTCCTAAGTCCACAAGAGTCATTTTTCTTGGTCGTTGTCCTTCGATAATTGAATAACTTTAATTATTCAATTAAATTTGCCCGCATTTCTCTATTAATTAAATAATTTTTAATTATTTAATTAATTCACCTTCTCATCTTTATTCTATCTTGATCAATTAAAACTATTAAATTGCGTCACTAATATATCCCTTTCTTCAATAATTAAATAAATCATTTTTTATTTAATTATTTATCTTTCATCTATAGTCAAATAATAATAATAATCATTACTTGACCTTTTATTCTTCTATAATTAAATAATTGTCAAAATTATTTAATTGTTTCATTCCTCTCTTTTGGATAAATAATTCAAATTAATTATCCAGGTCTAATTTCCACCTCCCCATTTAATTAAATTGATTAATTTAATTAAATGCTCCTTTTGTCATTTTATCTAAATAAATAATTTGGATAAATTATTTATTTGCCACTTGTCATTTTCCTCCATTTTTAATAAATAATTTAAAATAAATTATTTATGCACCTCCACCTAGTCAAAGATGCTCTGTCATAATCCCCTGTCATAACATTCATTTCTGTCATAGCCTGCATGTCTTGCATGTCTGTCATAGCTATCAGGCGTCATAGCCGTCAGCATCATAACTTTTCCATGCATGGCATATTCTCGGTGCATCAATTCTGGACCGTTGATCTTGGCATATTTTCTGAGACTTAATCTCAACCATCCATTTCGTAACATCTCTCTCATGCATTCTCATCCATTGATCTTGGAATCTTTCTAGAAGATTAATCTCAACCATCCATTTGAATGGTTGTCTATAAAAACAACCTTCCTTCTCCATTTTCAGCTTAACAGCTAATTATCTCCAACTTTCTTGCTACCATTTGCAGGTTTTTGCACAAGTGTTTCAACAAATCTGAGGGCAAAGTTGCATAACAAGGAGGAGAGCAAGAGAAAGAATCAATCAACCATAATGGGGAGTGATTTCTTTTATGTTTTGCATTTTTGATTCTCTTCATTATTTGTTTTCTCTTGTTGGATGTGGTTTAATAGCTTAGTAGTGTTGGCTGTCACTTTGTCTATGCCTATTGATTTCTAACCCCATCTCACAGCGCCAATTTTAGAAAATCGCCATTTAATGCTTAAATACGGAAAAATAGATATTAAATATTATTTAAAATCAGTTGACAAACCAAGTAAAGCACTTGGATTCACCAGCGAACTTCACTGATTTCAAAAAGTCATCATTTGACCTCATAGGCGTCCATTTGCTCAAGCTATCACGTTTTTTTACTAGCTTCCTACTTTGTAACTGACTACAAAGTTACAACTGGCCATCTTCGACATTGATTTCTGGGTGACCAGATGATGCTAAGACTGAACAAGTGTATTCATCGCGAAGCCTGCAGAGCAAGGAAGAAATGTCTGTTGGGAGTCATCACTGCAAAATCCATCATTTAACACCTCAAAGAATTAGGCGCCCTTGATTAAATTGATTTTCAGGTACCAGACTTGAACCGTTTCTCCAAACTGCCATCCGACGCTTCAAACGGTTGCTGACAACGAACGGTGAACCCTGTTGACTGGCTAACAAGCTTACTGCATGACTAGAGGTATTCTGCATCCAACGAATATACGCACGACATCTGAAAAGTGCATTAAGGACCCCTAAAGTAAAAGCGCCCTTGGCTTGAAAAGGCACAAACACCATTTTGACGAAAATGCAACTCTCAACCAGATGCCCTACTTTGACCTCTGATATCCGGAGCTGGGATGACCTGATTCAAGCGTCGTCTGTCTCAACGCGTAACTAGAAGGACCTACGAGAGATGTCTCTAAAGGCGACGAAGCGAGAAAACTACTTCTAAGACCTCAAATAGAAAGGCGCCTTTCCCAAGATGAAATAGACGACCAGACTTAGCCATTTTTTGAACTGTCTTCGTTTTTCAGTATTTCCTCAAAAACCTCACACATATGAGCGTTTGCCAAATCCCAGACGCTGACGGCTAGGCTCGTTGAATACCTGGAGTAATTACGCTCAAGTCCCGTGAAGACTTCAAATGTCAATAACCTCATCTGACAGGCCTAAAGGCTAGGCACCCCTGACATACAGAAGTACAGTGAATATTTTATGCTTTTCCACCCGTTAAATTACGTTCCTGGTAGAATCTCTATCACGATCTCTCAGAATATCGGAATAATAGGCAAGTTGGTGCATCGCGAAGCCAAACTAGAGTAGCACAGATGTCAGGAAGACCTCGTTAGCAAACTGTATCATCTTAGAGGTCATCTTGAAGGGCGCCCCTGAGCTACAGGGGCGCAATTTCACCATTTGAAGAAATTTTGTGATGTGAAGTCTCTTTGCAGACTCATCTTCTGACGTCGACTGTCGGAGTTCTGGGACTCGGATGACTACATTAGATAGCTCGTCGGATAGGCAGACTAGTCATGAAAAGATTGAATGTATCAACCATCAAAAATACCAAGATCTAACCCTCCTTTAAGAAGTGCGCCCTTGAGCTACAGGGGCGCAAAAGCTTGAAAAAGACAGGCTTCTGCAAACTGCAACTTCTAGAATCTTCAACTTGTGATGTCTGTAACCGGAGTTACAAGTCTTGGATAGCCTCGCAGGATATCTCATCGTTTAGGCAAACTAATTCTGAGGAGATTGACTGTACTCATGAGCATTTACCACAAAATTTAGGCCTTCAAAAAAAAGGGCGCCCCTGGGCTACAGGGGCGCAATTTTGCTTTTCCTTGAGAAATCTTCAAAAATTGACCATTGAAATCTTCATCATAGCCACTGAAATGTCCATACAAAAGTATAAGTGTCGTCGTGAAATGCTCCTCCACCATGAATTGCCTCGTTTTGAGTCTCTAATTCAGGTTCTGATCAATGGATACTGCATTTGACTGACAAAACATTAACAAAACTCCATGCTTGATATTGCCCAAAAACTATATTTGACATCATTTTAGCAAGGTTTAGACTATTTTAAGCAAAATGCCTTGATGAAGCAAAAAATTTGGTTTGGATACAACAGTTTGCTACAAGCATCATTATTGAATAATCATAAATAATATATGTTTATTCTATATAATCACTCCCTTATTTATATCGATTGATATTTATACAAATATATATGATTAATTATCTATATTGATTGATATTCCCACATTAATATTCTACTTATATTTATTGGTACTCACATATACATTTATTATTCTTCATTTTTATTCTACCCTTATCTCCCACTCAGAAATATACATATATAGGTATATCAACACATACTCACTCTTTCATATTATTCTCTTTAGAGCTAATCTATATATATATATATAGTACGTTATCAAACTTAGCATTCACTCATTCTTAGTTTTATATTATCTGAATTTTACTAATCAATAGGCATATATTTGTATTGGATGTTATTAATTCCTATTTTCATTTTATCTGAGTTAGTAAATCAAACACTTTGTAAATCACATATTGTCTGTTTAGATAGCCATTACTCAAATCTGAGTTACTGAAAGGAGACTCCACTTACCCCAAACTTACCTTATATACATATATATACCTTGCTTCTGCCCTGCGTTAGATTTAGGAGATTGTTTCTGAATGAGTATATTCCTCTTTATTTCTCCAGCCACGGTTTCCTTCTTTAGAATATATACTTCTTATATCCTCAGCCCCGATGGTGATCTTTTGTTCTTCCAGCCATGATTCTCTATTCTCCATCAGCTACCGATGATTTTCTTTTTTTCTTGGAATAATTCTCATTAAATATCCATCTTATGAGAAAAGGTCACGTCTTTAACCAGCGAACTTCCCTTGGTTGAAACGCTGCTTTCTCTTCAAATCGCTGATTATTCTATTAGCTGCATTTTACTAATGTTTAGGGAAGCGGTACTTTTAAGGGAGCATTATTTATATTTAAAGGATAATGATTATGCCAATATAAACAATGGTTTATATTTATAAGAATATTTGAATAGGATCTAGAGCAGATCTCGATAATGATCTGTATTTATTTTTATGAGAGTACATTATGTTGATTATTATAATTTTCAATTATATTTTATTTATTATTTATAATATATGTTTGTTTATTTGTTATTTATAATTTCCTAGAATATAAGTTAGCATCATGTGTTTATAAAATATATTTATAAACTGGATTTATTATAAATATATTTATTTATTTATACTATATTCATAATTATAATAATAACTAAATATTTCATTTTTACATTTTTGCATTTATATCATTGTTTATATTAATAATGATGATAAGGATTATAATTACATTAATAATATCAGTTTGCAATTAATTATATTTTTATTTTATGTTATTTTCTTGTACCCACACTTTGCAACTATAATACTATCTTGATAATTAATATATACTTGTACATCGTTATTTATTTATTTGCATTTATATTCTAATATTTATTGTTTTTAAGAATTTGCACTTCAGTGCTTAGCAATTTCAATGTCCTGATTTGGGGACATGACAAAGAATAGCGGCAACGTTTGAGGTCCCATAAAGAAGATCAGCGATGTATCGTCTCAGCTGTTTATTTTCAGCCTCGAGGGCTGCTTTGTCTTCTCTGTCCATCACCCACTCCTCAAGATTACTTGCAGCAACCTTAAAGAGGCTCACATCCACATGCCGAGTGCTACTACCAAGGTTAGCTTTGACGAAGGTGAATCACCAACTTCAACCTCATCCAGTCTTTTACCTTCTGGTGATGTGCCAACTTCAGCAACAATCTCTGCCTAAGGATTCTTTTCTATGTGTACTTGTTTCTCAATCTTCTTGTTTGACGTATCTTGATAGACATTACCAAACTCGGAAAGATCCAACTAATAAGAAGGCTTTCGCCTCCTTCTACCCAAAGTCTTTTCAAGCCAACATGAGTGATCAATGTTAACTTCTATGGTGAAATGGCTGCAGCTATGTTGACTCCTGGTGAATTACCTAGCACTAAGGCTTCACGAACCAGCAATTCTAGCTCTGAATCAATTTGAATAGGAGGAGACTAAGGAGAAAATGGCGAACCAAGAGATGAAGAACCGACTTCAGCTTGTACCACTGGCTCTATTGGAACTTCTAGCACATTCTCGATCTATTCTCATTGACTTGCTTTTTTCTTTGTATTTCTACTAATCCTGACACCTTCAAGTGGATGCACTATGGCCTTAACTCTAGGTCTTGACCTTGATGTAGAAGGTAGTGAAGAAAACACCACTAGCAGCTCTGCAACTGGAACTACCTTTCGCCTCCTCTTGTTGTCCAAGAAATGCTTGCTAGCCTTGACAACTCGTCTTGATAGGTCCTCAACTGAAGTGCTCTCTCTGGCGTACCAATCCAGTTGTCGAAGCGGCTAGCGAGCAACTTGATCCTTGATGAATGTGCTAAGTAACACCTCTCCATCATCATCCGACAAACCTTCAACGTCTTCTGATAAGAAATCAACAAGCTGAGGAAGAGTGAGTCTGCAATAGTGACACCTGCGTACCTCGAATTCATCCTCGCAATTGACCCAAAAGTCTTCAAGTGTTGTCCTATGTGAATGACTTCGCTCCAACCGAGCTGCAAAGAGACCCAAAGGATCATAGGAGCGCTTTTTGCTAAGGTATTTGAGATGGAGTTTTGACAACCCATTGCTCATCAACTTGCAATCGGCTGCTGATTTGCATTTGTATATGCCTAATCCACATGGAAAAGTGAACGCTTGCTTGTGTCGATTGCGAAGAAAAGTATGAACCTCGTGAACTTGTCTCAAGAACTCAATGAACAAGACTTTATCAGATAGGTATCTTGGCAGCATCAAAGGTTTTCCTGAGTAACCATACACTCGAATGTAGGTGAATGTGGGAAATTGGATAAACCAATCTGCCCAATTCTCCATTGCCGATTTGGCCTCCGCTAAAATCCTTGTCTATCTCATTATCAAGGTCTTTGACTGTCTTCATCAAGAAATCATCGTTCACCCGCTTGAAATCCTATTCAGCTTTTGAGAACTCCAACTGTGGGAAGTATTCATGCACACGTTGAACACCAAGAGTTCCAATGGTTTTCAAAGTTCTAAAATTGCCTTGGAATGCAATTAAATAGACAAGATAAGAAACCATATGAAACTCATGGATTTTAAGAAATCCTGTGATTTGCTGGTGAAGAACCTCACTAATCAACATAGCCCAGTCAAAGTGTTCTTTATTATTGATAATTTGGGAGATGACATAGAACATCCATGGCCGAAAGATATGAGCTTCTTCTTGACCTGTAATACGGTTTAGTAAGGTAATTAGGATAGCAATTTCATCTTTGAATTTGTTACATCCCAAATTGTGACGTCACAATTTACCATTACTAGATAGAGTAAATGTGAATTCTGGAGGTAAATTAATGATGCTTGTACCTTGTTTTCAAAATGAATGTTGTTTCATTTGATGTTATTCTTGGTGAAATACAGCATAAAGGAAAATAGAAGGTTATTGATTTGTGAATAATCTAACTTTTGAAGTGTTTCATGTATTCTGCTTTGTTTTGAGCATATGACTCCCGTTATCGTGTAATGATGTGCAGGAAACAGGTTTATACCTCCAGGCAGAGGAGAGATATCACTCGGGGAGGAACTTGGTCAGGTAAGCAGTAACGAGTACCAAATGAGCATACACACACGTCAGTATAGGTTCTAAGAAACCAAGTCAGTTTTGTTGGTCTAGATAAGTCATCCTTAGGCTTTAGGAGTTATGTTTACTTCTTTATGCTTTGAAAAGTGATGATTACTCATTTGTCTAACTTACTATGCTTTGACCATGATATGGAAAACGTGAATGGATATATGTTAATAGATCAAGTGAGTATGTATATACATGTCAATACATACATATGTTCGACAGATGGATATGCCCATACGTACATGTCGACATGGTATACATACATTTACGTGTACACTGCGTACAGTGATATACATATATATATATATACCCACGTTACCTATAACCTGGGAATAAGGATGTTAATAGTAATATTTGATTGAAATTTACATACAATCATATTTATACAAATACATATGCATGTATATTGAAAGTATGCTGACTGGCTCACAATATACATATGTAACAATTAATATGTATAAGTGTAAATATTTAAATGATTATATATTTAATAATATATACGTATATATTTTATATTATAGTTTTACTTAAATATATATATGTATATATGTAAATATATTTAAATGCTAATATTTAAATATATATATATTCATATATTACAGAGTAAATAAATCTATAATAAAAATATATAAATATATATTAAATATATAAGAATATTTATTATTGCCTAAAGTGATTTAGGAAGTCAATTTTATATTACCTTGAGTAATTTTGGAAATTGAATTTTAAAATACCTTGGTAAATTTATAAAACGATTTTTACTATATATTATTACATTTGAAGATTTAAAAAAAAATATATATTTGATTTTGAAATCAATGTTAAATATTATGAACTATGGGAAATCGAGATATATTAAGAGAGTTAATTATTTGTAAAATACAAAATACTTCAAAGAGTAAAGTCGAAATATAATTTTAAAAGGTAAAATCTGTAGAAAGCCATTCCCGTGGAAACCGCGCAGGAAGAAATCGCGCGACCAGGGCCAAAGCAACCAAAAACGACTGAGATAAATTCGCTAAAAATGTGTTGTGGACGCCATCCGACCTAGGAATTAGTCTCTCATTAAACTAACACTTATTCCTACCTGTTGAAATACGCATTAACCTGTAGGTGGCGTTTTACAGTTTCAAGTTGAATTTTTCATGATTTGCTGGCTTAAAGGAAGTCGAATCACCTCCATTTTTAATGACTTAGGGTTTAAGAATCCGCCAAGTGACGTTTGACAGAGTATTGAAGCTTGGTTGTCATTTTGCATGCCCGAAATTGAGGAAGCAGTTGCTAACACGGGATTATAAATACTCGCCCATTCATCCATCAAAGGATATCTTGTGCAATTCATCTTTGACGAATTGAAGAGTCGTCCTTTTGAGTTTAGAAGCTTCTACTATAAGTTGTTTATGTTGCATTGCATCATTTTAATCAAAGAGTGAGAACTAGAAGTTTGTACCAGCTGCATTTACCAGATTGTGCTTAGAATACCTTGTAGAAAGGAAGAGAAATAGTAATTTTCAGTATAGAAGTTTGTTTAGGGAGAGTGCTGAGAGAAGAAGCTTTATATTGAAAGAGAGATAGTCTACATTCCGCCATCCTCATTTGAAAGCCACTGCCAAAACAGTGCTGGAAGAAGCTCTTATTCACAGCTGTAGCAAGTAATTAATTTCTGAGGAAGAGTTAGAGACTGGTCTGAGAGTTGCTGGAAGTCTTTTGTTGGAAGTCTTTTGTTGGAGAGTGTTCATCCTTCGTAGAGTGAGCTTTTAATCTGCTAAGAAGTCCTTTGGCTGGAGGCTATAGGTGTAGCAAATTCTCACTAGATCAACACCTGTGGAAAGCTCTTGTCAGGCATGTTAACTCTTTTACTTTTTCATGAAGTTGCTATTCATCTTTGGTCTAGAAGAGTTTACAAATAAAAGTCCACTTTCATTGAAACATAATAGGGAAGGAAGGTCGTTCTTTACGGTATACTTGGAATGGATTTCTAAAAGGATTGCCTTAATTAATGAAGTGTTGTTGAACCATTAAACAAGTGGAAAATTTGTGAAATAGGAAGGCTAATGCATGTTCTATACTATTAACTCTTGCATTAATTAGTAAACGGATTTATTGTTCCATTGAAGAGTAAATTATATTAATTAGTAGACGGATTTACTGATCTATTGAAGAGTAAATTGCATTATTTGTATTGACTCCATATAAGGAGTGTATGTTTGCATATAGCTATTTAAATACTAAGGAATGAAATGAGGGTATTTAATAAGTTACCGATCACAACTAGTTGAAGATTAACTTAGTCAAGTTATTAAAAGCTCCTAGGATGAGAAAGTCCCGTATAAGGGAGATAGTTGTGAGTACTTGTTAAATTGTTCTCCTTTCTAGTAGATAGCTTGTTGTAGGACGTCTAGGGTACGAACTACCCCGATAGACCAACCTACGCGTAGTGTAAGAAAGCCTTAATGCAAATCGGCCCTGAGTAGTGCATATGATAAATGACCTTCATTCGAAGTACTGAATGATAATACTTTGGCCAAAGTAGTGAAATGTACAACATCCACTTAAGTGTGAAATAGTTGAGACTACACTGTCAGTTCATTGTGATCCCGAAGTACATACTAGTTCAAGAGATGTCGTATGCACAGGACCTAGTTATGTAGGAACACAACACTATGCTCAGTTGGTAATCATTAAAGGATACCCTACCAATCTCTTCTTCGAAGGGAGGGCCATCTATCTAACGATAGGTGTGCGGGGGACCGCATTATAAGTCCGTGGTTGGCGGAAAAGCGCCCGAGTGATGTTTCTCCTCCTCAGCAAGCGGCCGATGTACCAAGATTTGAAAGGACGGATTCCTGGACCTTCTTACTACTATTTGTTCTAAAGCTCATTGGAGCTATGTTAGTTAAGGTATGTATTCTTGTTTCATGTACTTGTGAAGTTATTATATTGAAATGGAATCTTTGTTGTATATTAATATGGCAATTTGTTCATGTTTTGTCAACAACAAAAAGAAAAATTCTATTGCAATGACATGATTAACACGTTTACATACTTGTAGGATGTAAATTATGAAAATTTTAATTTTACCGAAGGGTCGGGATGTTACAGAATTCTCCATTCCCAAGCTTCTTCGGCAAGTTGGTTTTTTGTTCTTTCAAACACCTTTGAGCAACCTTCCTCTGAGATCTTTCCTTGTCTGCATGTTGTTGGCATTTTAATTCGCACCTCTGGAATGCGAATTAGAAACGGACAGCTATGTGCAGTAACCTACTCTTCAAATTAGGAGGGGAAGCTCCCTCTTTGTTGATGTTGCTCAAAAGAAAGTAAACTAAAACTAATTTGCCTCTAAACTAAAACTAATTTGTCTATCTTTTTGTTCAGCTAAGAGCACAAGGTTATAAAACTCAAGCATCGTAGCTGAGATTTTCTATTTTAGAATTTCAACTACGACTAACCTACTCTAATGACATTTCTAACTTCTCAAGTAAACGTAGAGCAAGAGAGTTAGAAATGGACAAGGAAGAATTCTCTGACAAAATACTTAGATAAACTCTTCTTCCAACATACATCTACTTACTTTCAATGCAAGCTAAAATGGAGATCGTATAAGCATAACACAATAAACGGAAATCTGAGACTTTATATCAGGGCAGCAAAGTAGGCACAAGACTTTATTTTCTCAAATTTCAGGAACAAGAGATTACACTTCTGGGACAGCAAGATTGTAGCAAAATAGGCTTACAGTTTAGCCATCAAACCAAAATACATTGACACAAGACACATGCACTGCACAAGAACTTGCAGCTAAAGAGGCTTGCAAACTTGCTCTTACACAAAGTGAACTGACACTGAATAACAACTAGTTGCATTACAGGCTTGCAACTTGCTATCATAATAATTGTTAAGAAAAACAATGAGCAAATGCTCTTATTTATAGACAAGCAGAGGAGTAGGGAACCCTAAAATCTCCTTGCTTTTACAACTAAGTCTTGCTCAGCAAGCAAGCTTTATTTCTAAAACTAAAGATGAAAACAGGAAAATGCCAACTATTACATTTTATCTTCTTTCTCTTCTTCAAAGAATAGATAAGAATTGTTTCGAGAATAGAAAGAAAGCGGAAAGAATGCTTCTAGAAGAAAGTTGCATGAAACCTCGTCCACATCTGCCAAAAAGCTGATTTATTTCTTGATTTTAAGTGAAGAGTGCTGCTAAGAATAGAATGTTAATCTGCCTTGAAAAAGCAATTCCTTCGAAAAAGCTGGGACCTGGGTTTTGTATAAAATCACGTTCCGGAGAAACCCAGATGGTCAGAAACTGAAAAAGAAAAATCTATCTTGAAAAAGCGGCCAAAAAGCAGTTTCTAGAAGAGGGAAAATTTGCTCAATGTTGAAGAGGATGAAAAAGTGGAGAGACCCATGTGATCAGAAATGGAAAAAGCTGAGTGGCTGCTTTAAAAAAGCGACGCCCTAGAAGTTTGGAGCATGAAAAATTGTTCCTCCTTGCTCATTGATCTCAAAATCACAAAGAAAACCGAAAAAGCATGTCATTTGAGTCTTCAAATCTTCGTTGAGAGAAAAGGGAAAATCTTCTTGCTTTGGACGCCAACTTGCAATAATGAATAATGAAAGGAAAAAGCTCTCTTTAAATAAGATGAGGTTTGAGAGAATCTGCTTTCTTTTTGCTTTAAATCCTTCAGAGCTTATCCTGTGCAGGTTCATTGAACGTAGACACTGTTTGGAATGTTGGAGGATGAAACTTGAAAATTTGACTAAGACATGAATTCTTGGGCGCCTCTCTTGGACTGGGGTGCTTTTCTTTGGCAGACTTACCCAAATTTTCACCATTTTCAACTTTTTGCTTGATTTTAACCTCTATTTGATCTTTGATTTTTGGATGCTCGGAGGATCCTGTGAACTGACGGAGTGATCCATCGCGGAGCCTGACTAATTCTAAGAAGGTTATCCTGGAGGCATCTTTGGATAAAAATTTCATTTGACCCCTCAAAAATTTGAGCACCCTTGGCTACCTGGGGTGCCCATGATCACCACAGTGGTCATTTTTCTTAAAATTTCAATTTTCTATGTTTTCTCATCCCTAGTTTGGCTTTGATTTCTAGCCTCCAGATCAATCCTATGGACAGGCTGAATGATCCATTACGGAGCTTGATCGAATCTGGCGAGATTGTTCTGGAGGCAGCTTCTGAGAAAGACATCATCTGGACCCTCAAAATCATGGGTTCCTATCTCTCTCTGGGGCGCCCATCTCTACCAGACTTGGCCATTTTTATGGTTTTGAAGTTCTTGCTTGCTTCCCTTGATCTTCTGATGATTTCACGATTCCAAGAGCTAGACTAATCTGATTGACTGGCTGACTGCTCCGTTGGATAGCTTGGTAGAATTTGACGAGATGATCCTGGAGACTGCAACTGCTAAAGCTGCCTTCTGAGGCCTCAAAACCCTAGGCGCCTATCTTCTCCAGGGGCGCCCATGTTCACCATACTTAGCCATTTTCGCCTGATTTTCAACCTTCAAAGTTGATCCTTCATTCTGTGTCTTCTATTCAATCTAGATTTGCCAGTGATTGCCAAGTTTGTTGATTTGACAGAGGTATCCACTGCGAAGCTGACGAGATTCTGAAGAGATTGAATACATCTACAAACCCTACTACCTGGATTTAGGCTTCTAAAAGGTTGGGCGCCCTTCTTGACTAGGGGTGCCCAAGTCCTCCAGACTTCGAAAATTTTATGATGTTTTCTTGATTTGCATTCAGCTTCTTGGTTTCAACCCTCTATTTGACCTCGATTCCCAGAAGACTGGTTAATCTAACGGCTGAGCTAATGGAATCACTATGGAGGTGGAAGGAATTTGATCAACATTACCTGGGAGCACAAACCCTAATTCTATCATTTGATGCCTTGAAAAGAGGGGCGCCTATTTCCTCCAAGGGCGCCCATGGCTGGCAGTGTTAGCCAAAATTTCACCATTTTCAACCTTTGCAACTTCTTGCTCCGTTCTTCGTTCTGCGTGCACGTCCAACGTTTGAATGTTTACATCTAACACCTAGCCGCTGGATGGTCTCCATTAATGGCTTCAAAGCTCTTGAAATACTTTCTGAAATTGAAAAAGCAGAATAGACCCACTAGGGAAAAACTGATCTGTTTCTGATTTTGACTACACCATCCTAATAAGGAAGTATTTTGAGCCAATGAAAATCACTCTCAACCCTAGAAGCCAAAATTTCTATTTTTAGAAAAAATTTCCAGCATCCATTTTGAAAGAAACCCAGAAAAAGTTACTATTTTTAGAAAGTTTCTAAAAATAGCAATTTTCCTAAAAAGTAGGGATGAAAAACTGAGATCTGGGTTTTGTGGACTTGGTCGCTCTGAGCAGACCCAGATCACCAGATTTTGAAAATTTCAAGTTTTTGTGCCTCATCCAAGACATGCAAACCCCTATTTTGACCTTTTTTGACAAATTTGACAAGACTTTTACTTATTTCTTCAAAATGCCTAAGTGTAGCAAAAATTTTAATTTGGGGTACAACACATGCCATATCTTGTCGCATTCCTCCATGACTATGATGCAATTATCTGTACGAGCTGGAATGGCGAAGCACTTCTCAACATCTCTCGACTTGAGGCTGCAAACAACTCGCCCATCTGCTGATCGAATTTGTCGTGTAGATGAGTCGTAAAGCTTGATGCATGCAATGACGAACTCGAGATCTGACACTGTGATGGGAATAGAGGCTGCTACCAGTAATCCGGAGCGATCAAGAAGCTTGATTGTCATACTGTCAATGCCTTCCAATGTGCTCAATTTAATCACTAGATAAACCTGACCCAAGTCAATGTCAAAAGTTTTCAAAAAGTCATGAACTAAGACCGATTTGGTCTTGTATTCAATTGGATTGAATTGCATTTTGAAAAACTAGACTTTTGACTATGAAGTCGGATATGTTTGGGAAAACTTCAGAAAAGGCTAAAAATGACTCCTGATGACGCTAAAAATAATCAGTTGAGGGGAAACTTTTAGGAAATTTTCTGAAATGTGGGTTTTGTAGGGAATGAAATTTTAAGCCAACCCAAATTGTCAGAAACTCGAAAAAATGACTTTTACTAAGGCATGCAAAGCCTTTTCATAACAGAAGCTACAGGGGCTATAGGAGCAATTTTTCCTAAGAAAAACTAGCACATGGGTTTTGTAGGCACCAACGAGTTGATCAAACCCAGATTCTTCATTTTTCAAAAAGTTCACTTTTTGACTAGCATGCAAAAGAATCTTTGGAAAAAAGCATAATACTTCAAAATGAGAAGTAACGGGGCAATTTTCTCGAAAAATTCAGGAACATGGGTTTTATTGCCAATGCTATGTTGAACGAACCTAGATGACCAGATTCTGAAAAAGATGTTGTTTACTTTGACATGCGAGAGAAAACCTAAGACAAGGATAGAAGAATTTGAGAGAGATAAGATAGAAATTATATTCTGCCTTTGTAAAATGATGCCTATGCCTTGAATGAAGTTTGATGTAGTTTGATATGCATGCGCTCAAAAGATGAAGTCTGGAAAATAATCCCTTTGAACAATCTGGGCCTAAAACCACAAAGAACACTAAAAAATATCACCTGTAGCGCCTTCAAATCTTGCTTGCACGAGAAAATGTGTTTTCCTTCAACCTGTCATGAAAATAATGGACGCCCAAATGCCTTAATAAATAAATTGCATGAATTAAGGCATCACCTAGCATGCAAAACCCTAAATTTGGGGCACAATAATATTATTGGACCCCAATTTAGTGAACTGAATGAAAATAAAACCCTAAAATGGGCACCACCTAGCATGCACAGAGAAATTCGCCACATGCAAGAAAAATTAAGTCATTTGCAAGTCAATTTGGAGGTGAGACTGGAGTTTTAATATTATTTTAAGTCGAGTTCACAAATCCCTCCATTATAGGGCGGCCAATGCACTTCAGTTTCAAAAGTCAAAGTTTGACGCTAAGCGCCAACTCTCCAGACTTAGAAACTTTTTTGAAATTTTGCATTTTAAGCCTTTGCAAACGTCACCGAAGCCTATGTTTGACCACTGATTCTAAACAACTAAGGAATCCAATAGACTGGTTGACAGTCTTGTTGAAGAGCGGAATCAAAACTGAAAAAGGAGCTTTTTGAGGTTACAAACCCTAATTCCGACTTCTGAGCCTTCAAAATTCTGGGCACCCTTCGACTCCAAGGGCGCTTTTCCTCACCAGACAGTCAAATTTCAAGCATTTTCATCATTTTGAACTTGATTTTGTCCTCCCTTCAGCCTGCAACTTCCGACACTTAACAAATCTCCTGAGCTAACTAGCAAGCCCACTGCGGAGCTGGCCAATTCTGAACATGACCTCCTAAAGGGCACAAACCCTAAAATCTTCATCTGGCAAGTCAAATACTTCGGCACCCCTGGCCTCCAAGGGCACTTTTATTTCCAGACAGCCATTTTTGCAACTTGTTGAATCTTCGTTCAATCTCCGGCTGTCAGCTACTAACCAGTCTTCTGACCCAACTAAGATATGCAATTGAAAGCTTGAAGCATTTTGGATAGGATGAATATTCAAGCAAACCCTAACAACTTCATTTGAGGGCTCAAAACCCTAGGCGCCCCTGGCCTCTAGGGGCGCTTTTGTGCTTTGAATTGATATTTGACAATGACTCTTATCCTTCTGTTTCACTCCTGATTTGGGCAGTTTGGTAACTCAGATTAACCCGCTGACGGACTCGTTGTGAAACCTAATCAAGTCTGAGACAAACATCTTGGATGTCATTTGTCAAAAAAGTTACATATGGTAACTCAAATGTTTGGGCACCCCTGGCCTCCAGGGACACTTTTTTGCTCCAATGTTTGTCAAATTTCAACTAATTTCATCTCCCTCCTTCATTCAATCTTTAATTTCTGATGCTAGACAAATCTTCTGGACTGGCTGGTAGGCTCATCACGAAGCTGACAGGATTACAAAGAAAACCTCTTGGAAGTGACATCTCAAAAAATGATCTGACCCTCTGAAACCTAGGGCGCCCCTGGCCTCCAAGGGTGCTTTTATTTCCAGAGTTAGAAAAATTTTGATGATTTTCTCCTCAACAAAAATCCCCTCCATGAGAAAGCATCATTTTGAACATTTCTCGCCATAGAACCTTTGTTGGAATGTTTTAAACTTAGATTTCGACACCTGGTATCTGGCCATCTGCCATTGTTGACCTTGGAGGTCCTAACTTTCCTCCTAAAAAAGTGAAAATAACCCACCAGTCTTAAACTAACTTTTTCTTGATTCTTACTTCACCATTGTGATTGTGAAGTGAAATAAGCCATTCAAAATAATTTTCAGTCAATTCTGGAAAGATCCTATTTTTTAGGGTTTTTCCTAAAAATAGGGGCCCGGAAACCCCTAATTTTTAAAATTTTCAAATTTTGCCAATATCTTCTAGATAGTAAACCGACAAAAATCCCATACTTCGTTTGCCCAAAAACTGACTTTTGACAACGATTTTACAAGGCTTAGACCATTTTAAGCAAAATGCCTTGATGAAGCAAAAAATTTGTTTTGGGTACAACAAAGCACTTAGAGGCTTCGGATGGGCCCAAAAATTGGCCGAAAACCAAAATATACCTTTTGGTACCATTTTGTGGCCAAGTGTCTTCTCGAGAGCTTTCAACGATATATTATAATTGAAAATCCAAAATCGGATCAAAAGTTATGATCCCAGGAAGTTGTACTACCGAAATTAATAAAATTTCAAAACATCTTCTTGAGGAAGTTAAACTTTCCAAAAGATGTCGGGGCAATTATGCATTCCAGATAAAGGAGGCGAATGAGGGTTACAAAGCAAGGGGAGAGTAGAGTAGATTGTGGCTCTAATTTACAGATTTGTGTAATCAAAAAGCTCATATAGTGGTAGTCTATAATTTTTTTGAATGTTATAATTTCATTTTTTATGGAGATAATAGAACGTTGGTGTTTCATTCTTGCATTTTGGACTGTTCATTTCCTTGTTATTGTTGTGGGTTTGGGTTTGTAAGGGAAGTACCCTTCATTAAGCATGCTCAGACTACATCCTATGCAAAGTTTACTGAGAGACTCATAGAGAGATCTGTTAAGGATCTGGAACTTCATTTTAAGGAGTTGGCACAATTGAAACAATGGGGTTTGGAGGATGCTTATGTTGCTGATTTTCAGAAGTTGTCGGTTTTGGTGATAGATATATCTGAGAGGAGGCTCATTGTTCTCCTTATAGATGGGTTATC
>VDFB02324221.1:0-42587 GCA_007258455.2 Sequoia sempervirens
AGAAGAAAATGACAAATCACATTTCATGTTACCCCCCATTGATGCACTCCATTTTCTTGACAAAATCATCCCAAAATGAGGTGGGATATTTGCAACCAATACAATCATGACTAAATCCTTGTCAGGGTACTGAGTCAATTTATAAGGTAATGCTCTAATAGTTCCAATAAGTGGCACTTCTCTTGAATCCATAGCATAGCATTTACCTTGAGTAGTATCTATTTTCAAGCCCATTGCCTCCATTATTTTGACTGGCATAACATTATTTGATGCCCCTGAATCTATCATATAATTCTTTAAAGTTTTCCCATTTATATCCACACTTAAGAAAAAAGGGGTTATGTTTTCAAGGAACATATTAATATAACTTCCTAAATATACAAGAGGAATTTATGACACAATTCCCTCCACTTCCTTTTCTTTCTCTTTATCCTTCACTTCTTTACAACTTCCTTGCTTGATCTTATTACCAGCAACATCTGTGATCAAGGCTATTGTCTTTTCTTTGTGTTCATTTATTCTCATCATTTCTAGCAAAGCTACAGTTACCTTAACTTGAGAAAGAACATGAAACATATCTATAGGTGTATATTTATGCAAATTAGACATCATACCTTCATCATTTTCCATTTTCTCTTGTTGATTACTTCCCCCTAGCTTATTTTGCTTCTTATCTTCTGCAACAGGTTCAACTACCTTTTTAATCACCTTAGTCTTCACCAGTGATGAAGTCACATCTTCTTGAGGCTTTGGGGTTTCATTATTTTTATCCCAAACCTTATCACTCTTAACTTCTTTGACTTTTACAACATCCTTTTTGTTGTCAACCTTAACACCTTTTTTTTTATCCTTTTGCTCTTTAATAAACAAGCCAACAAGTTTACCCTGCTCACCACCCACAGTTCTATTTCTCAATTGAAGTGAAATTCTCATTTGAGCAGCCATTTCTTTAGTCAATCTTGCAATCTCTTCTTCTGATGGTCTCCTTAAGGACATTGAATCTTCAACCTATTCCATATTGCAAGCATTATGATCAAAATCACCTTCCTCATCATAAAAGATCTATTGATGATACATCTCACTTCTCTTCCTCTGATTATCTACATCAACTTCCTATATTTCATCATTAGAAGAACATTCTGCCTCATCAATGTATGATCTAGCCATACAAACATCTACATCATCCTGCTCATATTTTGATGTATGCTCATGAGCATCCTTTTCTACTTCCTCAGCAACAAGCAACTGAGCAACACCATAATAATTTTTATCATGTGGATGTTCACACAGTTCACACCAAGGTCTATCTGCGACTAGATTCATTGAATGTTTCTACAAGGGGTATGGCATATGCTGATCATTCTTAAGCTTTTGGTTAGGAAAGATTGGT
The DNA here is from genome assembly GCA_007258455.2 of Sequoia sempervirens. Classification (NCBI taxonomy): domain Eukaryota; kingdom Viridiplantae; phylum Streptophyta; class Pinopsida; order Cupressales; family Cupressaceae; genus Sequoia; species Sequoia sempervirens. The sequence continues at coordinate 1,391 of VDFB02324221.1, forward strand.
TTTCCATCTTTCTTATTCGTATTGTAAGGGTAATTTTGCAATCTGAGTGATCTGTCATTTTTATTATAAGGCTTCCTTTCATTTCCTATACCCTTCTCTTGCTTAGCAACAATTTTCTTTATGTCTTTCAGAGTATTATAAACCTTTTCCCACTTTTTATCATCCTTAGGCTTTGCAGCCAAAATCTTCTCAGTCTTATTCTTAAGATTTTTTAAAAGTGTAGGTTCTTCTCTCCTACCATACTTCCCAGAAGCTCTTCTATTACTCTCAATGTTTATAGCCACCCAAAATGAATCCCTCATAGTTTGAGTGTCTTTATCTCTGAGGAGATATGCAATTTTAGCATCAAAAGAAATGAAACATGTAGTTAAATAAACATTTTCATCAAGCCTCAAAACCTGAAATATTTTATACATTGCTTTCTAAAATCTCAAATTAAACTTTTTCACAGGCTCATTCAATGACTTCTTGATGTTATTAAATTCATTTAACGTAAACTAGCATTAGTTTTATCACCATACTGCTCCTTGAAATACTTTTCAAACTCATCCCATGAACCAATACTAGCATTAGGTAGACCTCTATACCAATCCCTCGCATCTTCTACCAGAGATTGTACAAACAATTTCATTACAACATCTTCATGTTCTACCTCATAATCATTTAGCATATCCATAAAATCTTTCAAGTGTTCCTCTATTGTTACAACATTATTTCCATCAAACTTATTCATCTTTTCTCTCAAGTTAGTGGGGATGCGATTTGCATAACCAGGGATACCATCAAAGAATAATGGCCTATACCTTTCGAACTTTATAGGTCCTATTGAAATAATCCTTCATTCATCTGAGGATCAACACCAAACCCTAAATCTTGTACTCTAGAACCATCTTGATTTGGATTTATAAACCTATTTGCATGATTCTTTAGGCTAGAATTATTTATGGTGGGGTCTGGATTAGTTGTAGGTTCGTCCTTTAAAACATCTTGGTGACTTGATGAGGTTGCAGCTTGTGTAGCCTCATCCATGTTTGACATCTTTAGGAAACTTATTTTCTTCTTCATTTATGCATTTGTAGCCTCAATCTTTGTTCTCTCCAACTCTTCTTCTAGATCCTCACTCTCCTTCTTAGCCTTTTCTGAGGTAGACTCTATTTGAAATGACACATCTGGTGGGAGATCTTGTTGAGTGAAATGGGGATTCACCTTCTTATTTATATTAATCCCCTCAACCTTTTTCTTTCCCTTATCTAAGACAAGCTTAAGGTTTGTATTACTCGGTTGAGACTTAACATGATTTGAGGGTTTTGGGTCGGTAGGTTTGGGTTGGACATCAATGTGGCCTATTGGTTTTTCTTTAGACATAGGTTTTGCTTCCTTATTAGCAATATTTTGTACAACTAGACCCTCAACACTTGGTTTAAGTTCTTCTTGGTTCAAGAGCTTCATTGTTGCCAACTTTCTCATCAACCTATCCCTTTCAATCACAACATTCCTTAACTTTGCTTCTCTTTCTTTTTCTCTTTTCCTCCTGAGCTTAGGTTGCTCTTGGATTTCCCGCTTCAAGGAATTAATGTCTCCAAAAATATCATCAAGGTCATGAAAAGTCACATTAGAACTTGATGTATCATCTAGATCTATTAAATTGACCCCTTCCATTACATGTTCAGATAATAAAGGGGTTACATCATTTTCAAAAGGAGGAGGAGGCACATCACTAGTGCATTCTCTGTGATGGCTTCAACTTCTACTTCTACCTCTTCTCTTTTCAACATATTTGACACTAACAAGCCCTTTATTCTTACATGTCACATCTTCTTGAACTGGTGTATTAAATAATGAATCAAAAAATCCACAACTATCTAACTCTAAATTTCTAGACACCTCTTCAAGATTCTCAAGGATAGGATGTAAAAGCTTACTTGTACCTTGGTGTACAGGGTCCTATGATGCAGGAGCAACATTACTAGATTCTGGTCTTTTCTTTATCTAGTCCTTCATTTTGGGAAGTTCACCTTCCAATTTCTATTCCGGATGATTCTTCATGAATGACCTAGTGTTCTTCATTATTTGTACTAGTCCACAATTTTTTTTCCACTTATAATAAACCTTTCACAATAAAATGTACACTGGTGCAGAGACTTCAAAGTCGCCACCCAATTTTCTTGGGAATACCAATTACCTAAAGACACATGGTAGAATATAAAAACCTTTGGAACCTCATACTAACAACACACGAAAGTGCTTTACAACATAACTCTTAACACTTATGAAAGTAGAAGTGGACAAACTTAACACAAAATTATAGGCTCAACCATCAAATCACAGAAACACTATGAAAAATCTATGTAAAATGGACAACCGACACACTAACAAAAAATATTAAAATTAGCTCCCCAGCGGGGTTATCTTTTTCTTGGTTTCATTTTTTACACTGTAACTAGGTTTGTCTTCTAATCTACCTATGGAATTGCTAATTCTAATCAAGGGTAGCTCGAAGGGCCTGGACCAACTAATGAGGACTTTAAAAAGCCTCCTACACTTTGGGCTCTACAAGACCTGAGAGGATAATCCCTTAACGTGTTTACAACCTCTGCACCATTATCATAAACAACATTAATAATAACAGATAATCCCACTTAATAGCTCAACATGATAGGATAATATCACATAGAATCGGTTGTTCATCGATAATATCAACTACCTGGAGCATGAGATCACTAAACACAATCCATATTATAAGATAGTCATTGATTTACAATTTGTAGCAAGCTCTAGGAAAAGACAAACAATTATTGAACTACACGAATAATTACAACTTAGATCAGTGCCATATATCCATTGCAGGAGTCAAATTTATAAGCATATAGAGGTTTATAAAAAATTTAATACATAACATATAAGATCCTTGACAATATTGCATTACAAATTTATTAGTATGCATTCTAACCCAATACTACTTATCAAATCCTTATACAGAACATATCTTCCTATAATCCCATTCAAGCATTTTAATTAATTCCTTGAATTAAAGCTAAAATAAGGATCACACACACCACAACAGTGAGATGAATGAAACAACCCTTAGTCATCTTATTCAAAATTTAGATATGCATGTACAGTGGAGAGACATGAGTTTGAATTTATCATTTCAACTCAAATGCTAGTACTGTTATACAACATTAAATTCCCATCAACTCAAAACCTATTACAGAATTACTCAAAACCTAAATTACGTTTCTCTCTAAAACCATCGATTGGACTTTACAATTTTCTCTGTAACTTCTAGACTCAATAAAAATTATCTAACTTGCTAACCTGTACTTATAGCCTGGAAATCCTTCTTATAGAAAATGAAGGAAAAAACAAACATCGGGCCAGAAAGTAGACATTTCACCAGCCAAATGGCACACCTAGTGATCTTCCAAAAATCTGTTACAACAGCCATCACCCTAGAAAGTATTGTTGTTCATCATGTCAGATGAGAAAAGTTGATGCAACAACAAAAAACCACAAGAAACCCATGTTGAGACCACAATTAAAGTGAACTCACACGCTGCATGAATGAATCTAACCACATTTGATGCAGATTTAAAATTCTAGTTGTTGATCCCTCAGTTAGATCAAATGATCAAAAGGGCATCTTCAAAACAAGCTAACATAGTCACCCACATGGCAATAAAGGGCCCACCATACCATGAGTTTCCAAGGAAGTCCACGTGGTGGTCGCCTGCGATATCACAATCAGTAAAGATCTTGCAACTTTAGATCACACAATGGCGGGCAACCATAGATCTTGAACATCGGTGATCTCATTCCCTCAACATAGTTTCTAGCCTTATCATTATCCATCGAGCAGCTTTCCCAACAAGATTATAACAAATCCATCGATTTAAAACATGTGCACCTTAAGAACACTTTAGTAACCCACCTTTTTATGTATTTAAGGTCAAATTAATGTACCACAGTATTTCCTTTATTCCTTTGGCTTCATCAGATGAGACACATGGCACCTGCCTGTGATATAATGATCAGTAAAAACCTTGTAAATTTTGATCACACGATGGCGGGGAACCATTGATTTTGCAATATTTGATCGATGACCACTCAAAATTTATCACCTTTGGCCTCTCCAGATAAGACACATGGTTCCCACTCGTGATATTGTAATCGACCAAAGTAGTGTGGTGCAGTCATCACGGGATTGCGGGGAGCAGTTGGGATCAAAATACAGTACATCAATGGTTGCATAAATTTCATCCTTCAGAAAGGGCACATGATGGTAGGCAATCGTTGATATCTAAAGGTAATTGATCAATGGTAGCTTGAATTTGATCCCTCTGCAAAATAAAAAATTTATTAAAAGGATAAGGGGACATCACTAGGCAAATAGTAAACAATGACATAAGTTGTTTTTAAATGATGAAACACGAGGTCATCCAAGAATTAGGAAAATAAAACCCAGCAAAGGAAATAAAATATTTGAGACAAAAGGGACCTAGCCTAGATGAAATGATAAGACATAAGATGTTTTAAAACCCCTCAAAAAGTAACAATGAAATAGATCCCAACCAAGGCATAAAATAAACACAAGGGTTTTACATGAAAATAAAGTTAAACCTCAACCCAAGGAAAAAATTTGACACCATGAAAGACTGGTAACATAAGGCAGATGTATCATGGAATATTTGGAAGGAAAGGAACAATATAGAGTGTTTAGGGAAAAATAGAAGTCAGAGGGGGACTTGTTTGAAAAAATTGCTAGGGCTATAAAGGAAAATTTATCTTTAACCTCAAGAAAAATGGATGATAAAGTTACTTGGTCTCCTTTTGATTTTGCTACTGCTGATAAGTGGAATTTAAATTTAGTTGCTGTAAATGTCCCCATGCCGGCCTTTTGTGGGAGGGAGAATGCTAGCTAGATTTTTCCACCTTTGGGTTGGATGAAAGCCAATTTTGATGGTGTTGCAAAATGCAACCCCGGGAAAGCTAGTAGTGGGTGTGTCTTAAGGGACAATTCGGGGGCTTTTATTGCAGTTTTTGCTGTGGACATTGGTACCCAAACTAATCATGTTGCGGAAGCTGTTGGGGCTTATCACGCGGTTAAATTGGCTTTCAATATGAATACAAAATGTCTTTGGTTGGAGGGTGATTCGAAGAATATAATAAACTGCATTCTAGGGATTACCCCTACTTCGTGGACCATTAAAAAGTGGATTGAAGATACAATTGCCTTATTAAGTAAATTCGACAAAGTGAAAGTTTCCCACACCTATAAAGAAGCCAATAAGGTGGCAGATTAATTTGCCAATGAAGGGGTTAAGAAGGGCGGGGAAAACACGTGGAGGAAGAATGATTACCTCCATTATGAGGTGAAAGCTCTAATTTATTATGATTCTACGCATGGTAGAGAAGCTTGTATGCACCTTGATGAAGCAGATAAAGGTTCGATATGTCAATTTCATTAGATTTAATGGGACCGACGTCATTTTCCTTTTTAAGAAGAGTCTCTGGCACGCTTTCTGGGTGTTTGGGAAAATATGCTTAAATGAGACCCAGAGCAATTGTAGGATTTGGTATAACAGAGCTGTAAAGATGGGGGGAGAGAGAAAATGTGTTAAGCTGAGTAGCTTTCAAGAGCACAGAAAGAACGCTAAAGCTTGGGAAAAAATTGAAAAGGGAGGTTTAGTCCCATTTCTAGAAAAACTCCATGGTACTGATGAGGTGGCGCTGGACTATTTCACCAAAAACTAGAAAAATGGTGAGATTGTGTTGTTTGGCAGGAGTGTTAAGCTGAATGAGAAAATCATTGGTGAGATCACTGGTCTTTTGACTAAGGGCATGAAATTTTATTAGGACCGTCAGTTCTCTAATGAAGCGGTTATCAGATTTCCTAAAAAAGATAAGGAAAAGGCTAAACTGGTTAAGGTTGCCAATAGCTACTTTGATGTGGAGTCCATTATATCATTTTGGAGGAAAGTTCTGAGAGTCATTATGGAGTACATCATGGTGGATGGGTGCTTCACCAGGGCGTATGGTTATCACTTTGCCATTTTGAACCACTTCCGTCACAAGGTTCGTATCTCTTTGCCTTTTTTTTTATTCTCTTCTCTAAAGAATTGCCTTAATGAAGTTGAAAGAAACCCTAGGCAAACTTCTATTATTCACCTTGGTCTTGTCAGGCTCATCTATGAGCATTTTCAAAATTTACCTGCTTTGACTAAAAATGTTGCTATTGAGGAATTGGAAGATGAGGACATAGAAAGTAGCAAGGAGAACAATCCCTTGGCCCCTCCTGCTTTTTCCCTTGTTGGGTCTAAAACCACTGTTCCCCAGTCCCTTTCTTGTCAGAATGTCCTTATGGGATCTGCTCCACCTCTTTGTCCTAGTCCGCAGCGTTCGCTTGGTGGCCCCATCCTGGGTTTTGCTTCACTGTCTTGTCTTAATCCCCAACCGTCTCCTGGTTTCTCTACCTCGGGTTTGGTCTCTGGTTTTAAAGGTACCTCAGTTACAAAATTGGTTTCGTACTCTGGGAATTCTCTGGAAATTCATTCTGATAAACCTATGGTCAGTAAATAGTTGGACCCTAGTGCTTCTGTGTTTGGAAGATTTATGAAGGCCCCTAATCAGGGCGATATCAATTATGCCCTGAATAACCTTAGGCCTGAGGACATAATGGGTGTGGTGGAAAAAAGTACTAATGGTTTTTTAGCTGTTCTTAAGTGGGCCCAGAAGGAAGTTTGTGATTTGAATGATCATAATAGGGATCTCAGCAATAGAGTCAGGGATCTGGAGCAGAAGGTTAGCTAGAATTTCAATGAAAAGGATGGACAAGACACCTCCTTACCAGGGAAAAGACAATAGTTGCAGGAGGAAAGATTAACTAAGCTGGAGAGAAATATGTCCAAGATTGGCCAAAACATCAGGGCCACTATGGCAAATAATTATAAAATTGCTAGGCACAACACCATTATTATCAATGCTATGGTGGAAAAGTTGGAAAATAATCAAAAGGGCTCATTAGTCGTGGACTTGGATGCGGACAAAGGTTGTAGCAGAGCTACTGTTGAAGGGGTTTCGACTCACACCCTGGCTAATACGAAGAGGAAGGCCCCTGCTTCTCCACATACGGTTCAAATCCTCAAGCAGGGGTTAAAGGATATGAGTGAAGTTGAAAAGGAAGCCAAGGAATTGATGAATACCTTGGAGTAGTGCTGCTGTTGTTGTTTTTGGGTTTTTGGCGATCCTTTTTTTGGGCCCTGTTGTCTCTCTTTGCTGTCGTTTCCTTTTTTGGGAATATTGTCTATTTGTTCGAACTTTGTTTGATCTATCTTTTTTTATTTTAACTTTGTGGTTTCAAGTCCCTATAAAACCTGTTTTTTCCTTTTTAAAAACATAAGGCAAATGTAGGAATGGAACACAAGGAGTAAAAATTTGAAGTTCCACCACTATGTATACTCATAATATCTCACTTTAGGTTAAGAGTATTCCATCACACAGATGCACTATCCTAGAAAACTACCATATTAGAGACTCGACAGACCTTGAATAAAATTATTATTTATTTCCATTAGTGTAAATGAATTCTTAAAATTGAAATAACAAAGCTTAAAGTATTTTGTGTATCATTCTTCATCTTGAATCACATGTCCAATTCAATATTTAGCTCAGCTGACTATAACACATACTAAGGAAAAAATCATGACTTATCTAAGAGAAGAAAAGAATTATAACATGTATGAAATCAGTAGTATAGTATTAATTGAATATCCGAAACTGGGGGACTGTTAGAGTGTCACTTTGTAACACCCAACTCACTATATCTACAAAACATCACTTCCTTATGTAGTCTTGTATCATTTTATTACAAACTCATGATCTCCTTTCAATGTTTAATAAGTTCATTAAATTCAAGCATAAAATGAAAGCATACATTTTGTGCAAATGACAAAAGGATGAACCAAACTGCCATTAACACTTTCATTCATAACTTTGCTAAAAAATGTACAAGAGAGCAACACTTTGAAAACTTAGTTTCTTTTATATTTTTGATATTGCATTACACAACCATATTTAAAAATTCATACATAGTATAACTTTCTTCTTAAATTTCTATCTCATACATTACTCAAATATATATTCACCTTCTACTTAGCTTCTTGAGCATAGTATCTACTGTGACTTTACTCTGGACTCAAAAAATTTTGAACTCTCTTTTTTAGCCTTGTAATCCCCTTTATATAAATAGGGGAGCGACAAGCAACTGATTGAATTTACAATTTCATTCTCATTTCAATTCATTTCAAAATCTAATTTCAACTAACTCATTGAAGGACTCCCTAAGTGGTTTCATATGTAATCATTTGAGAATAGGGAAGGACAAAAAGGAAAAAAACATACAAGGAGTCATTGTCATAGTATTCTTTTTCTTGGAAAAAAAATATTTCAACCATATTATCATGGAGACCACCACATTAGCAAGGGAAAAAAAAGACCAACCATGAACACATGAAAACAAATACCTCCTATGCAAAGACCATGGTGTCATCAAAAACTAAAACCAAGGCCCTATTTGGAGTCGTCGACATCTAAAAATGCCCAACCACTCCTAGTTCTTATTGTAATTGGAGGTATTACCAACACATCATCATCAAAGCTATCATAAGGCACCAAGGAATAGACATATTGGCCATAGTCTAAGTCTATCTTAGCTTCAACATCTGAAGGAGTATCCCAAAGCACAATAAGAGAACTCTACTATCCTAGGCTAGTCTAGTAGCCTTTTCCTTCTTTTTGGCCTTCTTCACTGGCAACACTAGTTACTTGCCTTTGAATTCAGCTTCTCCCCCCAAAAGGGTCCTTTTTTTCAAGCGGTAAGTACTCTGCACAATTGTCTTCTTCTTATGGCATCTAGCCCTCCATTTTCCCTTTGCAAATTTAGGAGAACTGCAGTTTCCTGCTCAATTCCCTCATCATGGCATTTAGAAATACTTAACTAACTAGACCTCCTACTAGGTGGAGTCACCTCACCAGTTTCTCCCATCTTGTCAAGGTTATTAGAATGAAAATTTAAAATACTTTTGATTTAAAACCCACAAGAGAATTATCCCAATCCTAGTGATAACCACCAACTCAAATAGTAAAAGTCCTGAGTGTACCAGAGAACTAAAATTCATACAAACTTAACTAGGAAAAGAAAATTTTAATGTAAATAGACCTGTATCCTATACACCTCACCCAACATAAACTGCAGAGTGAAAATATAGTGAGAATAATCACTAATCATCTTGCATTAAATAGAGATTTTGAGCATGCATAATTAATGTTGCAGAACTCCTCGTGCAAGCGAACTAGTGGCTTATCAACTTGGCTCTAAATCTGGACCATTGATCTAAAAGAAATTAAAATTTCATCTAAGCTGGCCATGAGCATCATTTTTTTGGCTATTATCAACTTTCTTATTGAAAACAATGATGCTACCTCAAACATTGACACGTTATTCTTGAATTTTGGATTAATCATATATGTCCTGACAATTAGCTAGTATCGCCAACCTAATCCATGCTCTTCATTAGTATTAGAAAAGTACATAAGGCCATTTTAGAGAGAAACTTTCTTTATATTCCTTATCACTTCATCGTTGATTTTCCCTCATTCCTAGGTTGCTCATTAGTGATGAAGCTACTTATGTGATGATTTCCTATCCATTGGATGATCCTACTTTATAATTTTATCAATGGCCATCTAGTCTTCTCGCCGATTTCCTTTTGCTTTACGAGAGATCCCCAAGATCTTGCCATATTTCCCTTTTCAATGGTAGTTGTCACTCATCATTGATTTACTTTATCATTTCTCAATTCTATCAACGATGAAGAAATCCTTGTGATGACCTTTAGCCCCCAATTCTATGGCCTACTCCTAGTCACATCTATCCAAGCATCGTGCATCACCAATGCAAACCTCAGACCTATGATCTCATCAACAATGAGAGATATTGTGGAGGTACCAGATCTTGGACACATGTAGCTACAAAAACAAATGGTGCTAAAGATATCATCCACAATATCATATCAAATTAGTTAAAAATAAAAACCCTTTTAAAAGGCACTCATCGCTTATCACTATTTTGGAATTTAAGTCTTGAAACAAATCTGCAATGAGTCATAAGGTCTATGTTCATTGCTAATACCCCTCATACATCATGCAAGCAATTAGTGATGAACAATTTACAATAGTCATAGGTTTTATCGTGCATCGCTAATGTGAGAATTAATCTTCACAACATATCTGTAATCATATGGAACATATCGCTCATCACCAAATTTTCTTCTTAACAACTATTAGCGATTAGTAATGAGAGCCTAAGACTAAAAAAATTGCTCATCGCTATTAGAAATTGGGATGATCAATTATCATTAGCGATGAGCGATATCAAAGGAGAGTATCGTCCATCGCTCATCACTAATTCAATGTGTAAACTAATGAATAAATCAACGATGAGTGATAAGAACGTAAGGGCCATTGGGACTTAAGTGCAAGATTTAGGATGTTCTCATAAGTTGTTCTAAAGAGGAGACATCTCTAGGGAGGAATGAGAACAATAGTCTTACAACATTGGAATCATGTAGAACTAGAGGACATAATGATCAAAAAGATCATCTCCTTAACCCTATAGAAATAAATGATTCAACCTTATACAAGAGAAAGACTAGTAGTATGATGATAATCACATGATAATGTAAGTATGAAAATTCCCTCCCTTTTTGTGATCGACAACAAACATTTATATAGCTAACAACAAAATAGAATGCCATGCAACTAAAAACAAAAACCCTAACCCTCATTAAAACCCTTCATCAGATATGAAAAAAAAATTAAATAGAAAATTCTAGGGTTTCAATATGAGCACTTCAATAATTTTATAAATTTTTTTTGAAAATGTCATCAGTGGCTCTTTTTGGGGACATTTTTTCATCAGTGAATACATCAAGAATTTAGATCCTTTCGAGAAGTAGACCAAGTGCCTACTCCATTAGGTAACAAAGTCAAAAGATCATCTCTTCTCCCATTGCTTTGGTTCGACAAACCAAACCATATATCTGATGGCCAAAGGCCATTAAAAGTATAGGCCTTTTCTTACCTCTGTCATATACAAAATTTTCATCACTTCTGACTAAATCCATCCTAAAAACATCACTGGAATATGCCCAACTGAACATGCTAGCAGTTCTAACAAATTTGTAATCACCATGCATTTGAGAATTAGGCATACCTTGGAAATATTGTATTGCTAGTGGTAGAAACTCATATTTTTTACCATTTAAAACATTGTTAAGCTCAAAACAACCTTCCTCAATTTTTTTCCCATTACCACAATGTAGGGAATTTACATGCGGCTAAAAAATTTGGCACTCATAATTTGCCAAGTAGCTAGTACTACCAGTCTCAATCTTCATAGTAGTTTGTATATTAAAAGTAAAACAGTCATATATCAAAATATTATGCACCTCATGCAAACTATCTCCAAATGTGTGTAGAGAACCACACTCATACATTGGCACATATTGTAATTGTGCTTCAAAAAGTTAGTGTAAAGAATCATCAAGAATCTCTACCTTATCCTTATCCTACTCACTTTGACATCCTCTAAACACAACGTGTCAATATATTTAGCATTTATAGCTTGTTCAAAAGTGAGTAATTCTAGTTAAAAAATATAATCTATTTTTATTTTGAATCAACCCCCATATCCACATAAAAAAAATCATAACTAGGTTCATCCAAAATAGAAAACAAATACTTGCTTAAATTTTCTTTGACTTTCACAACCTGACTTATTAGATGTACAAACCTCATCATGTCTGTTGTTCTCAACTAACTGATACAGGCTTCTCAACATTCATTAGTCTTCACGCTACTATGTTCATTGTTCAAAACATTATTGAAATCAATCAATTGCTTTTTATTATCCACATTACCACAGTGTTGATCAATTAGTTCATAGATATAAGGAATATTAGATGCCCATGTTTCATGTTTTGTATAACAAAGACTATCATTATTGTCAAAATCAATATGAATATTACATAATAACTAAGGGCTATCTATACATGCATATTTCTGATATTCAATAGTTAACAAGTTTGAAATTTGTTCACTATTTAGTAAGTCATAATCCTAATCCACTCCTTCAACCATCTCTCTCTTGACCTTTAGTAGAAACACATGCTTTTCCAAGTTGCAATTCAGGACATACAAATATATTTTCACCAAAATCTAGAAACTCCATGCATTGGGTTTCATCACTGATCTAATCCTTTATATCCTTTTGCAGGTGAAGGGAAATATTCTCATAATTATGAGTATGAGTGCTTTTAATTTTCTACTTCTCAAGTATGCTCTTATCTACATTTGAAAATACATGTATCTGATCATTTGTATCCACACAATTGTTGGTTTCATCCACATTCTTATCCACAATTGAAGACAACATACCTTGCACATATTCATTCCTCATCTTTTCCATATTATCTAGACATGTGTAGACCATCTTCATATTCAATATTTTGAAGTCCTTAATCAGTGCACTAGATCCCTCCTCAAAAGCTTCAAAATACAAATGGATACAATCTGATGTACTAGGTCTAAAACTTTCAGGGATTAGTGCAAGATTAGTAGCAAATATGTGATTAAAAGAAAGGCTTGACTCATTATCCTGCTTCTTTAGCTTTTTTAACTTTGTGACAAAATCAAAGGGTTGTTTTGCAAATTATTTCCTCCAAGCATCTACTAGATTATCCCAATAGGGAAAATACTTCTTAGGAAAACTTAAGTACCAGTCCCTTGCACTAGCTTCCAGAGATCTAACAAAAAATCTCATTCACATATCTTTATCTTTAAACAAATTTCTTACCATAAAACTATAGAAACTTTGGATATACATTGCATCTCCTTCACACACACTGTATCCATTAAATCTAGGAATTTTCTTATAGATTCGAGATGAAATTATTTAAACCTTGTAATCAATCCATGAAAAATCTAATTGATCATACAATGGGTCAAAATAATTGACAAGAGGTACAACAACCTAGTTAACAGATTTATTATGATTATCTCTTAACTGGGCTTGCATAGCCATTTGGTGCCTTTTGTTCATCTCTTTAACTCCCTTTTTAAACACAACTTTCCATTTTGGCCTTATCCTAGAATTGTTTTCACTTGAATTACTACACTTTTTAATATCAACTACCTAAGAATAGTCAGATTTATGAAGCTTCTTGACAATATCCATCCAAGTTTCTAGTGGCATGGTTACATCTTTTTGATCATCCATGGATGTATGCAAACTAGAGTTTAAATAATTATACATAATTACAACCATGACTATATAAAACATCAGTAGGATGATTTATACATTAGAAGGGAGTCCAGGAGATGCATAACCTAGAAGCTAATACTATGGATGTTTTAAACTCCTTAGGCTAGTTGTTGCTGGTTTTTTGTCTAGTCTTTTTGGTGGCCTTTGATGGCCTTCATTTGGTGGCTACTGCTATTTAATGGTTCTTTTCTCTTTTCAATTTTTTTTTTTTGGGTACTTTAATGCTTTATCTTTTTTCTTTTTGTTAACTTTGTGGTTCGGGTCCCTGTAAAACCCCTTTTTTCCTCTATCAAAAATATCAGTAGGATGATTAACAGTATGATAATAACTCAAGATTGAAATAGATGATAATGCAAATGAATAGAAAACCCTAAGATATTCAACTTTATCTTTAGCCAATCACAATAGCAAGTGTGAATACTCTGACAAATATTTTAAGTGGAACAACAATTGATTTTCAACATGTTAGGTTCAGCAAAATGAGACTATGCGAACAACCATGTACCTTCATACCTCCAGTTTCTATAATTTTGAATAAAGCACTTTCAGGTTATGATACATAACAACATTCCTTCATATGATAGAATTTAGAGAAGTGTTACCACCTCTTAGATGACAAGAAAATCTTTGAAGCAAGACTATATTTCTTTGATTTCTCCCCAGCAGAGTCACTTCACGTCATTTATGAATTTGAGGCTGCTATGCATCAATTTACAGATCTAAAACTTCCTCAACAATCTAAACCAGAAGTTTATTGTGCTCTGACTCCTTTCAAATGGTCTTCAACAACTTTACATGATAGATGAAAAATTGTTCCCTAGCGAAGTTGCCATTTCTATTGGTTATTTTTTTAGAACCAAACTTAATCTCAATCCTATCCTATCAACTTGCCACAACTCAATTATTAGCTAGGTTGAGGATTTTCCAACACCTAAGGGAAGTAACTAGTACCACACTTCTTCTCTTTAGGCTATGTGAAACCCAGGGAGGGAAATCCCATGTATACTCATAATATCTCACTTTAGGTTAAGAGTATTCCATCAAAAAGATTCACTATGTCAGAAAACTACCATATTAGAGTCTTGGATGACCTTGAATAAAAGTATTATTTATTTCCAAGAGTGTAAACACTTTCTTAAAATTGAAATAATCAGGTTTAAAGTATTTTGTGTATCATTCTTTGTCTTGAATCCCAAGTCCAATTCAATATTTAGCTCAGCTGACTGTAACACATACTGATGAAACAATCATGACTTATCTAAGAGAGGAAAAGAATTATAACATGTATGAAATAAGTTGTACATTATTAATTGAATATCAGAAACTAAGGGACTATTAGAGTGTCACTTTGTAACACCCAACTCACTATATCTACAAAGCATCACTTCCTTATGTAATCCTATATCATTTTCTTAAAAACTCATGAGCTCCTTTCAACATTTAATCAGTTCATTAAACTGAAGCATAAGATGAATTTATACATTTTGTGCAAATGAAAAAAGCATGAACATAACTGCTATTAACACTTTCATTCATAGCTTTGCTAAAAACTGTATAGGAGAGACACTTTGAAAACTAAGCTTCTTTTATATTTTTGATATTGCATTGCATAGCCATATTTAAAAATTCATATGTAGTACAACTTTCTTCTTAAATTTTTTTTTTGTTATATTACCTGAATATATACTCACATTCTACTTAGCTTCTTGAGCGTAGTATTTACTGTGACCTTACTCTGTACTTAAAAATATCTTAACTCTCTTTTTTAGCCATGGAATCCCTGTTATATAAACAAGGGAGTGACAAGAAACCAACTAAATTTATAATTTCATTCTCATTTCAATTCATTTCAAAATATAATTTCAACTAACTCGTCGAAGGACTCCCCAAGCAATTTCATAGGTAATCATTTGAGAACAGAGGAGGACAAAATGGAAAAAAAACATGTGTTAAACACAAGGAGTCATTGTCATAGTATTCTTTTGCTTTGAACAAAAAATAATTTCAACCATATTATCAAAGAGGCTGCCACATTAGCAAGGGAATGAAAAGACCAACCATGAACACATGAAAACAAATACCTCCTATGCAAAGACATGGTGTCATCAAAAACTAAAATCAAGTAAAGGCCTTATTTGAAGTTGTAGAACATTTGAAAATTCCCAACCACTCCTAGTTTTCATTGTAATTGGAGGTATTACCTACACATCATCATTATAGCTATCATAAGGCAGCAGCAAAAGAACATATTGGCCATAGTCTAAGTCTATCTCAACTTCAACATTTGAAGGAGTATCCAAGAGCACAATAAGAGAACTCTACTTTCCTATGCTAGTCTGGTGGCCCTTTTCCTTCTTTCTAGCCTTCTTCACTGGAAATGCTAGTTCGTTGCCTTTGAATTTAGCCACTCCCCTCAAAAGGGTCCTCTTTCTCAAGCAGTAAGTACTCTACACAATTGTCTTCATTTTATGGCCTCTAGCCCTCCTTTTTCCCTTTGCAACTTCAAGAGAAACTATGGTTTCCTACTCAATTACATCCTCTTGGAATTTAGACATACTTAATCGACTAGACTTCTTAATAGGTGGAGTCACCTCACAAGTTTTTCCCATCTTGTCAAGGCTAACAAAATGAAAATTTAAAATACTTTTGATTTAAAACCCACAAGAGAATTATCCCAATCCCAGTGATAACCACCAACTCAAACAGTAAAAGTCCTAAGTATGTATACCAGAGAACTCAAATTCATACCAACTTAATTAGGACCAAAAAATTCAACTGTAAATAGACTAGTATCCTTTACACCTCACCCAACATAAACTACAGAGTGAAAGATAGTGAGAATAATCACCAATCATCCTACATTAAATAGAGATTTTGAGCATGCAAAATTAATGATTTAGAACTCCTCGCACAAGCGAACTGGTGGCTTATCAGCTTGGCTCTAAATCTGGACTATTCATCTAAAAGTAATTAAAATTTCACCTAAGGTGGCCATGAGCATCGTTTATCGTCTATTATCAACTTGTTTCTTGAAAATATCAATGCTACCTCAAACATTGACATGTTATTCTCTAATTCTAGATTAATCATATAAGTCTTGATAATTAGAATGTATCACCAACCTAATCTATGCTCTTCATTAACATCGGTGAAGTACATAAGGCCAGTTTAGAGAGAAATTTTCTTTATATGCCTTATTCCTTCATCGTTGATTTTCCCTCATGCCTAGGCTGCTCATTAGTGATGAAGCTACTTATGCAATGATTTCCTATCCATTGGATCATCATAATTTTGAATTTTATCAATGGTCCTCTAGTCTTGTTGCTGATTTCCTTTTTCCTTACGAGAGATCCCTAGGATCCTATCAGGTTGCCCTTTTTAGTGGTAGTTGTTGCTCATCATTGATTTACTTTATCATTTCTCAATTCTATTAACAATGAAGAAATTTTTGTGATGACCTTTAGCCCCTGATGTTATGGTTTGACTCCTAGTCACATCTATCCAAGCATCATGCATCGCCAATGAAAACCTCACACCTATGATCTCATCAATGACAAGAGATATTATGGAGGTACCAGATCTTGGACACGTGTACCTACAAAAAAAAATGGCACCAAACATATCACCCACAAGATCATATCAAATTAGTGAAAAAATGAGAACCCCTTAAAAGGAACCCATTACTTATCACTATTTTAGAACTTAAGTCCTCAAAAAAATCTGTGATGAGTGATAAGGTTTACGTTCATCACTAATACCCCTCATACATTATGCAAGAAATTAGTGATGAACGATTTACAATACTTATAGGTTTTATCGTGCATCCCTAATGTGAGAATCACTCTTCACAACATATCCATGATCATATGGAACATATCGTTCATTTCTATTACAAATTTTCTTCTTAACAATTATCAATGATTAGAGATGAGAGCCTAAGACTAAAAACATCGCTCATCACTATTAGAAATTGGGATGATCAATTATCATTAGTGATGAGCGATATCAAAGGAGAGTACCATTTATCACTCATCGCTAATTCAAGGTGTAAACTAATGAATAAATCAACGATGAGCGATAAGAACGTAAGGGCCATTGGGACTTAAGTGGAAGCTTTAGGCACATGCTCATAAGTCGTTATAAAGAGGGGACTTCTCTAGGACGGCACGAGAACAATAGGCTCACAACATTGGAATCATGTGGAACTAAAGGACATAATGATAAAAAGATCATCTCCTTATCCCAATAGAAACAAATGATTTAGCCCTATACAAGAGAAAGACCAGAAGTACGGTGATAGTCACATGATAATGTAAGTATGAAAATTCCCTCCCTTTTTGTGACTGACAACAAACATTTATACAACTAACAACAAAATAGAATGTCATGCACCTAAAAACAAAAACCCTAACCCTCATAAAAACCCTTCATCAGATATGACAAAAAAATTTAAATAGAAAATTCTAGGGTTTTAATATAAGCACTTCAAGAATTTTGCCATTTTTTTTTTAAAGTTCCATCAAGTTCAAGGGGATTTATACCTTCAAGTGCATTTCAATTTTAATAATATTATACAAATAACATGCCACACCCTAACCATACAAATCTAGGCAATTTACTTCAAGGGGATATATATCTCCTTGAAACAGATCAACTTTCATGTAGCAAGAAATCTTTGAAAGAGGATTAATTTGCAATATTTCACCATTCTTTTCCTGCAACATTCTTCTTGGATATCTTTTCATGTGTAATGTTCATCATATTGTTTATATGTCACAACCAATAATTTTTTTGGAGGATAAGATTATATTCCACATGTATTTGAGTTAGATAAAAAAAATCTTGTCTAAGGGGTTATCATATATAAAACTGCATAATAACATAAATTTGTTGTAAATATCCCTCTCTATATGAATTGATTGAGATTTTTTCTCTTTCCTACTCTATTTATAAACTGCTCTATTATAAAACATAAAACTCTCCAATTTGGGGTGTTTTATCCTGAATAATTATAAAAATTTGAATCATTGTTATATTAATCAATGTATTGAACAAGTTTATATTCAAAATGCTTCTGCATTGCTTCCTAATATCTTGAATTTGCATCATTGTTATATTAATCAATGTATTTAACAAGTTTATATTTAAAATACTTATGCATTGCTTTATGATCTCCTACAAGTTGCAAACTTTGATGTCTCTGTCCTCCTAGTAGGCCATGGGAGAGTGATTGAGGAATGGGACCCCTAAATCAAGATAATAAAATCTCAACATCTTTCATGATGACTCCCAAATCTAGTGCATTCAACCTCTCTGTTTGATTAAATAGGGTTATGAATGGTTTTCCATTTCGCCAAAGGCCCCCACTGAGACAATACCCTAAAATTTAGCCCCCAAAATTAGCAAGAGTAACAATAGAGCAAGGAATACCTATATCATGCCAAATATATTCATGATTAGGCCAAATGCATGTCCTTGGGTCCCAATATCAGGGATGTTATGTATTTTGTATGTTAGTATAGTGTAAGCATATCTCATTTTCATTCATCAAAATCTAATATGAAGAACTATATGGAAAATTGTAAGGAATCTAAATTTTATATATATGTGTGATATGTGGACACATATACTAATTTCATTAATTTTATCACCCCACAAATGTAAAAAAAAAATTACTATTTTTATATAAATACTAGTATAGAATAACATATTACAAGATGATTTTTTCCCTAGAAATGCTCTATTATCAATAATTTCATTTATACAAAATGATTTTCAAACCTTAAGCTAGAAAAAGATTAAGGGGAAGCATATTAATATACATTATCTCACATAATTTAACATATTGCATCCACACCTAATTCTTACTGAATTTAGGGGAGAGGGGCTAGTAATATCATAGGACATTCATATTTTTTATTTGAAATGTGGACTGGCCCCTTATCTATCTATAACTAAGGTTTGGAGGTGTGACTCATCATGCAACTTGCCGCATAGCATGAGAAGTGTCCAAAATTTGACTTTTTAAAGATTCAACCAAATCTTAATCATGGTACCCCTAGTAGTCGAACAAAAAATATCCTTTGTTGCTTGTAGAATATCATATTTTTATTTAAAATAAAACTTGTATACAACCTAAATGGACCAAATACCTATTGGTAACCATAAATCTTTGTTATCTCTAGCTTTTATATTCAACACAAATGGACCAATTGTTGAACACATAAAAACTATTTGTTGTTATAAAAATAAAACATAATTATTTAAATTACAACTTATATCAAACAAAAATGGACCAATAGTTGAACACTAAAACTCTTTGAAAATCCTTCACATTTATTAAAAAAATACATGGTATTCATTGTGCTCACCTTTTAAATTTGTGATAGGACAAACTATTAATATTAAATACTGTAATGCTTGTATAGACACGTGAAATTAACATCATGCGCCCAATTCACATTCATCCGCTCATTAAATAAATCGAACGCAGCAAATTCATTCACCAAGTAAATCATGACTATTAAATAAATCAACTTGTCTCACATCAACCTTTAATTAAATAAACAAAACTTTATTTAATTAAATCTCCAAATGCATATTCTATCATTTTCTGATTTAAATAAATCAAATATTTAAGTCAAATTGGTCAAAATCACCTAATCATCACCTAAGCTAATCTAATCCTGATTAACCTAACCTAACCACCCATCACATCCTCTAGATATTTCCACTTGCACAAATAAATCAATTTATTGATTTATTAAAATCATCATTTTCACTCAACATGGCATCTTTGAGGAATATTCCCTCAAGTTTGAATTCAAAAACAAGTGGACATGTACACCCAACAAAGTATTTATGAGCTCTTACATGGCTCTTACATGTCCCTTGCACAAGTCAAACTCAACATTAACTCACAAATTCAAATTTGAAATCTCCCTCTCTTTGGCACATTGGCCAAAATGTGCTCATTCCTCAACCTCTCACAACTTGACAAGTGGCCTCTTCCTATTGGCCAAATATTTATTCCACATTGCTCTCTCATAAGCATTCTTTCAATTTGAGAATCTACAAATAGGGGTGATCCCATAATAGTGGTTTACAATTTTTGGCCAAACTGGACACTGAAATTATTATAATTTTTAACTAAATCTTCACATTCGGGCACCTATAGCGGCTAAACTGTGAGGAATTTGAAGATGGTGCAAACTAGAGTCTCATCAAATTTTGTCTGTAGATTCTAAAAATATTTTTTTCAAAAATTTTTGAATCAAATTCTACTTCTTTTTCCATCTCCCACGAAAAATTGATTTTTTAGAAAACAACATTTTTTAAAAGGACACACAGCATAATGCATAACCTTTTTTCCATGAAGGATAAAATTCTAATTCTTTCAAATTTGACTTGTAACTCTGATATCTAGTGCTTCCACTTGGAGATATTTTTATTGAATATTTTTTCCTTAATCAAGTTTCAAAGTCAAACGAATTACAATTCAGACACAGCGACCGTATAACGCGTAACTTTTTTTGTATATGTCAAAATTTTATTTTTTATTTTTTGTTGGATCAAGGACTTCAATATCTGGTGCACTCATATTTTTCAATTTTTTTTTGATAATCTTCTATTTTTCCACATGTGAATAACGAAGATTCATTTTCGATGAAAAACCTATGTTTAATAAAACTTAAAAAACAAATACATAACAAAACTTAAACATATTAAAATTATATTCATTGGATAGCTTGTTCTGAGGAATATCATAATCATTTGAATTTTTTTTTAAATGAATTTAATTGATCCCCCAAAAGCTAAATCAAAAGTGATTTTTTATCAGCATTTTGATAGATGTAAAGGAGACGCATTTATAGGTATGGTTTAAAACTAGCGAGGTTCTATCCAAGGGGTTTTGATCTAAGGTGATTTGATCAAACTCTCTTCAATTGGAATCCTTAAAATGGAACTTTTTAAGGCTTAAATCATTATATTTTCTAAAAATATATGAATTTAGCTAAAATTCATTCCTCTTAGGAATTGTAAACCACTATTATGACAGCACCCATAGAGACCATCTCCATTGTTCAAGATCCTCCACAACTTGATCTACAACTCCTATGCAAAGTCACTCTCTTCATTTGAGAACTAATTTTTTCCATCTTATCATCATCATCTAGCTTATCTACCAAGGATTGGGAAAGGGCTATTTTCAACAATAGCACCAATCCAATATGAAATAGGGTTTATTTCATGTTTTATATGATTTACTCTATCTTGTAATTTGTTTGCATTTAGAAACATGATTTATTATTTCATATGGATGCTTGATTGTTAGCTTGGTTTTAAAATACTAACCAAATTCAGATTTGGCATCTACATTTGGTGCTAGAAGGAGGGAAGGCTCATTAGATGCACATTATACTCAAATATAGGCTTCTAATTTGTTTTTAAGTATACATGGTTCAAGAATAAGTATTGGTGTATACTTTAAATCTACTTTTTAATTTTCCCTTAAAGTGTATATTGTCCATTTACTTCAAATTTTTGTTTGCACTGATCAAAGTGTATTGGCGTAGATCTATTCGGGATTTGTTTTGATCACCTCTTTCACTTTTCTCATGATTTTGAATGCTTACTATGTGGGAATGAAAATAGCAATATAATGAATCCTATCAATGAGAAAGATGAAAGCCACTTTGTATTTTCCAAATGATGCATAATAACCAGAATTTATTCGATATATTGAAGTGCATCTGGGTATTTAATTTATTTTTGCATTCATGACAGTCGAAGCATTGCAATCTTATTATTTTACTCCTTCCATTGCTCTATTTTTCCTCCATACCTTATTTTACATTGTCAATTTTGGTTTAGGCAGGTAAGCTATTGAGAAAAGTCATCGAGTTTAGATTGATAGCTAGAAATTGCATCTTCTTGAAAGCTTCTAAAAGCATTTTCATGTGCTTTATCTATTCTTCCACTTCTAATAAACATTTTACAAGGGTCATTTGCTTGGAAATTTAGACTTGGACCATTTCATGAAACTGCATTTTTGAGGCATTCTGTTAAACAACTTTCATGCCTTTTCTTTGCTCTCTCTGATTACCCACCCAATGCATTCTTTGATCTTTTCTTTAAGGCGTGACCCATCTCCTCAATGACCTTTATTTTTGTTACAACTGAATGGAATCTATTAAGCTACTTTCTTTTGAATAAATGGCATTACCGCTTATGACAAGAGGAGAGTAAAGAAACACCAGAAAGGAGTGGCATTGAGTTATTTCCTAACCAATTTTAAGCTACTTCACTGCGCACTACCTTTTGCAATGCAAACTCTTTCATATTAAGGAAATGGCTACTAATTTTTCATGCTTTTTACCGCTGGTTTTGGAGTTATACTGCTAACAAAAACATTTTCTAATTATTATCTTCGCATGTTGCCAAAGATTTCAAAACGGGTGACATTCTCCATCAAATTAAATTTGTTTTACGTATTTTTAAGAAGCTTTTTTCCAAACAAATGTGTGTCTTCTATCTTGGCGCAGGAAAATAAAATGTTGCTTTGAAATGGAGGCTTGGCGTGTAGCTTATAAAGCTGTGAATTGTGTTCCTTCCTATCACCAATGCATGATTAAAGTGTATGCATGATTAAAGTATATCCACGATGGCTGTGCCCATTCACTGCAGCATCAACATTTTCTTTGTGTCAATATTTTCATTAATACAATTTTGCAGCCTTCATGACGTTACCTCGCTTTCGATTCGGCCTCCTTAACGCAAACAAGTTCCACTTTCCAAGTGAAATGTCAACATAGTAAACCTTCACACCTCGATTCTTTATAAAGCTTTAACTTTCCTTTTTTTTTTTTCTGATAATGTTGTTAATGGCTATAAGTAATAGTAAAGTAATTAACTTTCCCTTGCATAGTTGCTCATCTTGCTCGGATTGAGCCTACACCTTTCATGTTGAACGCTGTTGGAAGCATTAAAGACTCTTAGCTTTAGAAAAGCCCTCACCAGTACCTCCTTGGTGATTTGGTCGCGGCGCTATACCATATATTGCCTAGAACTCTACATTTTTCTGCTGTCACAAATTCTCTTTTAATTTCTAGCTTGGTCTGTAAGAATATATTTGATGGCTGTTATTGAAGCCTGTTGTTCATAAAGCAAAGCTGAACAAGCTTGTACATTGTTGTGCACACAGAAAATGTCGCTTTCTTGAGCCAAAACAATATTTCATGCCTTACGGTTTTGCAGATATAGCGGAGGCAGTCCGTATGTAATGGGTTAGGCATAACTTTTCCACCTATCAATTCGTATTTATGAAAATCTTCAAACGGATTCCAAACATATGATCCACACCAGGCCTGGAATTTGATAGCCACCCCTACCAGACATATGAAAATTTTGTGACGGTTTGTTCATTTAAATGCCTGTCACTTTAGGTTTTATGAAAAAATTTAACTGTCAAAAAATATTTAATTTTTATATTTTTTATATAAAATCTTTTATATTAAAATATTATTGATTTTATTAATCATACATACTAAATAAGGGATTTTTTTATTTTATAAATTTCTCTTAATAACACAAGTAATGGATGCCTTGGCAACAGCTATGTACCAAGTATAAATTAATTGCTATTTTTATAAAACAATCTTCAAATTGATCTTATTTAAATTCATATTTAAATATCAATTTCAAATTCCATCCAAAATAATTATATAAAATTAAAAATAGTTTAATCCTTATTCAACTCATTATCTAAAAATTTCAACATGCTCACTCAATAAACAATGTACCATGTATTATCTTGAAAATCAAAGCCGGTGAATTGCCTATAAAAAAAAATGCTTTAAAGAATCAAAGCCGGTGAATCACCTGTAAAAAAAAATGCTTTTAAGGAATCAAAGCCGGTGAATCGCTTGTAGAAAAAGTGCTTTAAGGAATCAAAGCTGGTGAATCGCCTGTAAAAAAAAATGCTTAATAAAATCAAAGCTAAGAATAATTATTTATAAAAAGAAAATAAAATTTGAACATGCTCATTGCTCACCAATAAGTTTCATGCTGTATTATCTTGAAAAAAATCAAAGTTGGGAAACACTGCAAACAAAATACTATCGAAAAAACAAGTTACAATGCTATAAAATAAATGCTTTCAATAGTGAAAATTTGTGTTATGTGATTATTCATAATTATAAAATTAGAAAATATTGATAATTAGAAATAAATCTAAAAATCTTAAATTTAATGTTAAAGTTTCTAAATTATATAGAAAATAAATCTTGTTAAAATATTCAAAAAGTTAAAAATCAATTATATTCTATTTTGAAAACATTTTGAACTAATATAATTTTTATAATAAATATCATAAATCATATATATTAATAAACATCAATGATAACTATATTAGTAAAAATGTCAAAATCTTTAAAAAATTAGAAAAAACTATATTTAATCTTGAAAACATTCTATTTTCAATACATTTTGAATTAATAAATTTATTTATAATAAATTAGATATATTAATATAAAGTGAAATTAGAAAGAATTATTCCACCTAACTACCTGGTATTTTTATCACAGCATTTGTTTTGCTACATATATACTATTGCTTAATGTTTTGGCGGTTTGAATAATAATTTTAGCGTCAATTTCTAAGCTATATAAAAATATAGCAAGTCAAATGATACGGTCTAATAAATTTTAGGTTGTAACATAATCATTCAAAAATGCAAAAAACGGGTCAGCTACATCAAATTCCGTGCTTGATCCGCACTAGGGTTTCCTTTAAGTGGTATTTGGCCATGTTTAATTTAAGGAAGTTTTCTGAAGCGCCTCTATTTCAAACTATCAGATTTTATATAGGGATTCTCCAAAGGCAAACATAGAAGTTGTTGCTATGGGCTTATATGAAGTACATATTTTCCTATGAGGCACATTAGATACTTACTTGCAGGTCGCAAGTACTTTCTTTCGGTGGTAGAAGTAAAACACGTGTGAACCAAGTTGTCTAGCTACTGCGCATTAAATCCACCAAACATATGATCTCCTACATGGAGATATCTTTCAAGACATGCTTTTGAGGTTTAATATATTTTAATGCAAATCCTTAGTTGATGTTCTTGGACAAGTCATTGAAAATCAGAAACCAGGATGGCATCGATGGATTGGGGTCAACTGGTGGCGGTTGGATGATTACTAAATCCACAAAAACATAGTTAAAGCAATATACATGGTTAATATAAGCTTGTGGATCAAACTTTTATTTTTCATGCTAAATAAACTAGTGTATAAAATGTGGTGTCATATTTAATCCTGCTATCTAATTATTTTTTATCATATGGTTTCTTGGGATTTCTTAAAATTTGATTTATGGCATTTTAACCATTGTTTTCTTTTGCTATTTTAATAGGTACTTTGCATAGAGTAGATAAATCACAAGCAAATTTGAGTTCGAAAGTGAGCATTGGACACTAAATCTAAAAAAAAAAATTTAAATGCTCATTGGAATGGTCTAGAATATCTATTTTCGACTTTCATTTTCTGTTTTAGGCCAACTAGACCATTCTTTTTACTCAAAGTTGGCTAAAAATTGAAAATCAGAAACATACTAAACATTTGCTT
This sequence comes from Sequoia sempervirens, assembly GCA_007258455.2. Classification (NCBI taxonomy): domain Eukaryota; kingdom Viridiplantae; phylum Streptophyta; class Pinopsida; order Cupressales; family Cupressaceae; genus Sequoia; species Sequoia sempervirens. The sequence goes on from VDFB02324221.1 coordinate 27,398, forward strand.
TGTGGGATAAAATTGAACAATTAACTTTGCACTTCAAATTTGGTACACTAAAAAGAATCATATCATTGCTATGTGGATCTAAAATGAACAAATGCTTCTTTGTCTTGTAAATACTTACACAAAGTAATGTCATTAAAAAGATGTATGCACTTCTCTTGCACCTCACAACGATCTTGAGAATCAAATGGATTTTGATGACATTAAATTGTGTAATTAATTACCTCCACACTTGAGTTTGGGTTTAAAAATTGGACAAAATCTTGTGCGAGTGTGGATAAATTTATTGCATGTGTTCTTCCTTTGTTTCTAAACAAAGGTTGATCAAAATATGAATAAGTTTATTCACTTTTGTTTATCCTAGAGGGCCTGCCTTGGGGAAAAGGTACTCACCCAAGGGAATGACTCAACTGGTAAGACTCTAAAGCCAAGAGTATTTCCAACTGAGATATAAATGTGGACGGGTGCTGTCATAATAGTGGTTTACAATTCCTAAGAGGAACAAATTTTAGCTGAAATCACATATTTTTAGAAAATATAATGATTTAAGCCTTAAAACGCATTTTTAAAGTCTCCTTATTTCGAAGAGGCTGGATCAAATCAACACCTTAGATCAAAACCCCTTGGATAGAACCTCACAAGGTTTTAAAACCATACCTATAAATGCCTTCTTTTACACCTATCAAAATGTCATAAAAAATCACTTTTGATTTAGATTTTGGGGATCAAATGAATTCATTTAAAATTTATTTAAAATGATTATGGTATTCCCTCGTAATGCTTTGCTATCATCCAATGAATATAATTTTAATATGTTTTGTTTTGTTATATATTTGCTTGTAAGTTTTATTAAACATAGGTTTTTCATCAAATGAATTTATTTGTTTCATGTGGAAAATAGAAGATTATCAAAAAAAAAAAAAAATTAAAAATATGAGTGCACCGTATATTGGTAGCGTCCTGATCCAACAAAAAAATTAAATTAAATTTCCTTTACATATGCAAAAAAGTTACGTGCTATACGCTACCAGAATCAATTGTAATTCTGCTTGACTTTGAAAACTTGATTAAGGAAAGAATATTCAATAAAAACTATCTAACCAAGTGGAAGCACTAGATATCAAAGAGTTACAAAATCTAAATTTGAAAGAATTAGAATTTCATCCTTTCATGGAAAAAAAGTTATAAGCAAGAGTACAGCAGGTGCATCACTTTTTAAAAATGTTGTTTTCTGAAAAAAATCTATTTTCGTGGGAGATGGAAAAAGAAGTGCAATTTGATTCCAAAATTTAAAAAAAAAATATTTTTAGAATCTAGAGACAAAATTTGATGAGACTCTAGTTTGCACCATCTTCAAATTCCTCACAGTTTAGCTGCTATAGGTGCCCGAATGTGAAGATTTAGTTAAAAATAATAATTTCAGTGTCCAGTTTGGCCAAAAATTGTAAACCACTATTATGGGATCACCCGGGTATTGGAAGAAATGCCAATATCATGAGGTTGATTCCGATGAGATGGATCTGAAAGGGGACTCTCACCATATGGGTCAATCTCCACGAACGGAAAGTCTGAAATAAAACCCTTGTTTTGTAGTGACCAATTAACCCATTCATCGAGTTTATCAAAGTGGTGCATTGGAACTTAGATTCCAAGAAGTTACTTGCCATGTCTGATCTTGGTTAAAGTATAGAGGTTAAGACTTCATTCTTAACATGCCTTTATACTCTTTCCTTGGTTTCATATAAAATCATCTCTTCTACTACAAAGGGCATAAGGCAAGCCCACCAAGAAAAACGTACCAATTGAGCTAGGGTGTTATATTGCTTGTGATTCAGTTTGAAAACATAGTACTTTAATCGAAAACATTGGAAAACCAACATTGAACATGAGCATCAAATCTCAAACCATTTACTAGGAGAATCAAATATCCTTGAAAAAATTCAAATGTTATTGCTTGCCCTTGGGATTCGTATCCTTAGAGGCTTCTAAGCATTTGGATTTCATCTCAATTTGCTCCTACTAAGGTCAACAGTAGGTAACTCTTGCCTCAAATTTCTTTGGTTTCCACATAATACACTTTGTGGGATAAGGGGGAAGTTGAGACATTAGACATGTCTAGATTCAAAATCTAATCAAGAGTGTGCTTGTGGTAAAAAGAATCCATTAAGAAAATATTGAATCAATTAGACCCCACACATGTGCTTGGCATCTTTTTGTCATATGGTTTTCATGCAAACATTGGTCTTTTGATTTTGAATTACTCTTAGAGAAAGGCATGTTCTTCACTATCTTGGTCTTGTAAAAAAGTCCTTCCTAGGTTCATTTAGGAGAAAATCAAACACTTCATCCATCCAAACATTTATCATCTTCATCCCACAAACAACTTTAGAGCTTTGGAAACATCATTCTAGACTTGGGTAAATCATCAAAATCAAAATCACCTTGTTTAGTTAGGAATATGGGAATGCATCCTCTCATACATTTAATTGAATTAGCAATCCTTTGAGAAAATTCATCCTAAGATCACATCCAACATCTTAGGGTTTACAATTTCATTACCCAAATCAAACCAATTAAAATCAAACCCTAAGTCTAGCATTGATTCAAAGTCCCTAAATGTACAATACTCATATCATTTCACCTTTTCATCTTCCATCTCGTTATTGGTCCTAAGAACCTTAGAGGTCACTTTTGCAACAAGGTCAAAACACAAGAAGAACATGGAATACAAACTTGATCCATACATCATGAGTAATCCAAATCAATTGAACTTTCAAAGCCTTATAATGTTGATTGATTACCAAAACCCACACTTATACAATCCATACATGGGATCATTACCTTCTACAAATGTCAATGGCACAACAAGTGTGAGTATTCCCAAATCAAAGATTGGAACACATTTCCTGATGGTAGATCTAAATCCAAACCTATGATTTTTCCAACCAAACAATCAATGCATGAGCCTTCAAACGAACAACGAGAATGTACCAAGTACAAGTTTTTGAAACATAAATCCAGAAAACTTTGGGATAAATATGGTTGCAAATCATACAAATATTTTTCAAAATCCAAACAAGATGTTAACAACTTCAAGTCAAGGTAACACCATGCAAGATCAGAGTTACCTAAAATAAGGCAATGTGATTCCCAACATCAACAATGTTCAATTTCAACCCATAATGCCAAATTTGAACATCATCCCAAATCAGAACATTTTCCAAAATCAAACACAAGTACACACTCCAAATTTTCTTTAAAAAAATCCAAATCAACTATATCAAGGGAGTCAAGATCGAAATCAAGATCAAATTTGGTGAGATCAAATTGCTACACTTACCAAAATAGTTGAGTCATTGTACCAAGAGACATCTCCACCACCATTACCCATATCAACATCATTCTTTGGTTTAGGGCTTCCCCCTTTACCTAGCACCAATCACTCCATCCAAATCAATCCACCTAACACCAATCAAGTCATCACATCAAATCATTTGAATATACCATCAACATCACACCAACATATGGTATCTAATCAAATGACAACATCAATCTTGACAAATCAAAATATGGTCTCCCAAGGGCCTATCACCTCGATTATTCTAACCATTCCTATCACCTCCATCACTCCAACCACCACTCTCACACCCATCATATCTCAACCCCTCACTACCATGATCGCTCCAAGTGTATCTCAACCACTTGTCACTACATCCAACATGATTCCAAATACACCACCACTACCACCAAAACCAAGTGCAATAAGTCAATATTGTAACATTGCACTAAAATCACATCAAGCCTACCAACAAGCGCTTCAACAATGTCAGGTGGCTCCACAAGCCACTCAAGCTACCCAACAAACACAAGCACAAACATGAAAAATGATAATTATTGGGGATACCAATGAACATTCAACCATTGATGATAGCATTGACAATCTCCCCACCATAATTGTTGAAAGCATTGATCAAGATATATCCATTATAGAGCACATTGGAGATGTTTCTATCTCATCTGAAGATCAAATAAACATAAGTCAAGAGTCATTTTTCAATCGTGATCAAAATCTGCCAACGATACCCAACAATGATCCAATTCAAGAAATGTCAACATCATTTGACCCTTTGGTTGAAGACATAATTGGAAATCCCTCCACTACAATTGTTGTAAATAATGTTCAAAATCTCTCAATTAAGGAGCACATTGAATATTTTTCCACATCATTCGATGACCAACTCACCATACATCAAGAGCCACTCTTTAGTGATCTATTTCAAGGAGTGTTAAGATTATTTGATCCTATCAACATAATGCACGATCCATCGACCAATGATCATATTAAAAATGTCTCTACATCATCCAATGAGTTAGAGGACATATCTCAAGAATTTATGCCAAAGCATGATCAATGTCTTTCACCAAAGTCTAGCAATGGTTCTTTCCAAGACATGTTGACACCCTTTGACCTCATGTTACAAATATTGAAGGAGCCCTAAACTTGACACTTGAGGATATCGCACCACTTACCATGTCTAATGATGACATCCAAGAACATTTTTTAAGCAATCGATCCTTTGAAATTGACCCATGTCAAGAACTTGATCCAAAGCATGTTGAAAGCAATCCCAAAATCATTCAAGATCAAGAATTTGTATCTTCAAGATATATGATAATCTAATGGACACTTTCTCCTATCACATGCGAAGATGATCGCTTATTCGTATCTATCTCCCTCCTCTATGTGATCTCAAGATGAATCATCGATGAGGAATATTCTAATCTGTAATGCAAAGAGCGAGGTTATTGATTCCTACATCCAACCGAGTTGTCAACATCAAGATGAGATATATCACAAATTGGTGAGGACATGGTATGAGGACCATCCAACATTATCCACTCAAGGAAACATGTCAGATAGGACAATATAATCTAGAGTTAGCAGAGTAGCAAGTTGAACTAATGTCATCTACAGTGGCTATCTATCAGAGAATGCTTATTGAACAAGACATCTTAGAACAAGTAGAATCAAAGAACAAAGGTACTACTTCCACAATACTTGGGGCAACTTTGTCTCAAGAAAACATCAACATAGGGAGCATGAAGAATCCTTATGATGAAACCAATGCCAATACTACAACCAGCCACTTCATGAATCTTCATCCACCCATCACCCCATCACAATTTTGGACCAACATCAAAAAGAAAGAATTGAATCAAAGTATGAAGAGCGTTATCAAGGAAAAAGGATCTAGAAAGCATAATGGAAAAATAAAATACAAATGGATACCAAAGAATACAAAGAAAGATCATCCCTATCAAACTCCATCGGTCAAAGAAACTATGGGGAAAAATAAAAAAGAGAAAAGTATCCATCAAGGATGTCCAAAAAGAGGAAAGCGAGGCTTTTAAAGAGATGTATAAAGTGTATCAAGTAGTTGGTCCTAATTCCATGCACTTTTTTGTATCCACCATCATTTCTCATCTTCCTAATTTTGGAATTCAAGGTTCAGCCCTGTCAGCCAATCCATCTCCTATCCCTAAACACACCTCCATCCATGCCTCCACACATGAAATACAAGTTTCTTACATTGACCATGTATTGGAAGTGACCCTTCTTCATAAGGATTTTGAAGGCACTCTATCGCGATGTGCACACAAAGACAAAGTTAACTCCAGTATCGACAAAGCAGATGAGGAATCTAAAAATTTGTATTCAAGTGCACATATCTTAGCAAAGAAACTTCTTCAAGGAGGATATCGATGTCACATTATGATAGAAGCATCTACATCAGCAACACCTTGTGATTCAACATGAGCTTAAAATCTTTGGAAAAAATACAAAATAAAAAAAAAATGAAAATCCAAAAAAAAATCAGAAAAATGATTGAAAACAGTAAAGAGAAAAAAAATCGTCCTCTAGTGAAAACCACTATGGTGGCACTTTGGGAAGGTACCATGACGAAAACCTGGCAAATAGGCATCATGTGTAAGAATTGAGCATCTACGTGCACCATTTCAGGTGAAAACATCTCATCCCATCCATAATAAATCTAGTATTCCATCCATCCATAATAAATCCATTCATCCATGAACCATTTATCCAATCCATTTTCATCTATATACATCCATCATCCAAGTTATCTTGATCTTGATGAAAGTTTGGGGCACACTTTATGCTTGCTTATGGTAAACATCATGACATGGGCCATTTTCATTGATTCTATCCTATGCAGCATTATCTGAGTCATAAAGCATTGTCCAATGAACATTCTTTATCCAAACACCTTATCTTATTGCAAGATAATCCATATTCACCCTTCCATACATCCACCCATGGAAGTCCATACATTGCTAGACACTGGGGGCAGATATTTACATCTTGCTTTGAGAATAAATCTTGATCTATATCCTTTGCCTTATATGGTGATCCGAACATTGGAAAATGTGAAACCAAATTGGTCAAAGCATTTGTGATCCAGAATCCAAATCACTAGCCCATGGCACATTTTGACGAGAAGACATTCCTTATCAGTCTTCATCTTTCATCAAATATCAAACCAAACAATCAATACCAGTGGCATCAAACACACCCTTCAAACGTCACATAAAATCATTTGAACAACTTTTGTTCCAAATCAAGCTTCATCAATCATGATCAATCAAATCCAATACAAAAATCATCATCTCAGGATATCATTGTGTTGCTTAAACACTATCCTTGCATTGTTGTGCATCCTCAACAATGTGATCATCATCAATCCTAATCAATCTTGATCAATCCAATCCTTGCATTGTTGTGTATCCTCAACAATGTTATCATCATCATCAATCCATTGACCTGATCGATCAACCTTAGCTTGATTTTTGAAAAATCGCAAGTAGAGCATTGGTATCATCACACATATCCATATCCAAATTGTCAAAAATCATGTGAAATCCAAAAACATCAAAACATTAGAAAATCCAAAAACACTCAAAAAAGTCATAAAAACATCAAAAACATTGGAATTCGAACTACATCGTCTCTGAGCTTAAATGTAGTCAAGGCTAATCTTTGATTAGCCCCTAAGACATCAAAATCCAAAAAAAATATCAAAATCCAAAACATTCGAAACATCAAAATCCAAAACATTCAAAAGACATAAACTCCAAAAACATTCAAAAATCAAAAAATCAAACATTTGTAAAATCTTGAAAATACCAAAAGGGCCAGCCTCAAAACATTCCAAAATGTCAAACATCCAAATATTTGAAAAAATCCATCTCGCTTTCATCTCACTTACACCCACAATAATGAATCATCCATAATAAACTGATCATCACCTTCATCCTTTGGCAAGACAAAGGAAACAATCACAAATAATAAGGAAAAAGTAAGTTTCAATCTGAAAAATCAAAATCAAACAACAAACCTTTAAAACAAAATCAAACTCTTTGGATCATTTTCAAACATGTCAATCAACCTTATATCAACAACCTATCAATCAACTTATCAAACCATCATCATCCTATACAATGCATGTCCTAAGATATATCATTCCGACAATGGGCATCATTTTGGATATCACTTTGGATCTTATCCTATCAAAAACAAATCCCTTTGGCTAGAGGCATGAAGAACATAGACTTTTTTGTGTACTTGATCTTTTCTTTTGATTTATCTTATTGCGCTCATTCCAAGGACCTCTCGATGATATCTAAATGAATGATTTAGAGAGATAGGAATGGGGCAATGATCATTACCCTTTTGTCTGCTATGCTTGTTGGATGTTCTTGTAAAATAACTTGGCAAATACTTTCTTTGTTAAGTAGGTCCTAGCAAGGTTTCCATATGTCAAGTGTGAACAAGAATACTCCTATCTACTTGTTGAGTCAAATTCCATCGCACTAGGTACAACGCTATCCTGGTTCTTTATACCTTGATGCACTGTATCTATGTGTGTTATCAAGCATAAGGTAAGTATCTCCTTTTAAAGTCCTAACCCTGATAAGCTTAATCATCATCATCATCATTCTAATAAAGTTCGCCAAATCATGGGCTTGTTGGATCTCTTCTTGTCATCATCTCTGATATCTCCTGCCCTAATATAATATTGCTAATGCATCCATCATGCATCCACAAACTATTATTATTCTCGTATAATATCTCACATATATAATCAATACTATAATATAGATTTAGCTCTAAGCATTCGTGATAAATCATCCATTGTATAATCATAAAGTATATCATACTTCATCCATTCTCATCCATCATCACATCGCTATCATCATTTAAGCTTTAAGATAATATAGATTTGTTATTCTAAATATCTTAAAATTATTCTATATTTTCTTTACTATCATCTATAATCATCTATTTTGGAATCCTTCCTTATCGCAAGATTGGACCTCAAATCGACATTCACTAATCAAGGGGCCAATGTACTAGGTGTTTCTCTTTCCACAAGAATCAAAAAATTAGAAATTTTTTCAATTTGATCGCGGAGAAAGCGAGTCTTTGAACCAATGCAACAAGTACATTGCTTCAAAGAGGGGTAAAATGTAGACACGTGAAATTAACATCATGCACACAATTCACGTTCATCCGCTCATTAAATAAATCAAACATAGAAAATTCATTCACCAAGTAAATCAAGACTATTAAATAAATCAACTTGTCTCACATCAACCTTTAATTAAATAAACAAAACTTTATTTAATTAAATCTCCAAATGCATATTCCATCCTTTTCTGATTTAAATAAATCAAATATTTAAGTCAAATTGGTCAAAATCACCTAATCATCACCTAAGCTAATCTAATCCTGATTAACCTAACCTAACCACCCATCACATCCTCTAGATATTTCCACTTGCAAAAATAAATCAATTTATTGATTTATTAAAATCATCATTTTCACTCAACATGACATCTTTGAGGAATATTCCCTCAAGTTTGAATTCAAAAATAAGTGGACATGTACACCCAACAAAGCATTTATGAGCTCTTACATGGCTCTTGCATGTCCCTTGCACAAGTCAAACTCAACATTAACTCACAAATTCAAATTTGAAATCTCCCTCTTTGGCACATTGGCCAAAATGTGCTCATTCCTCAACCTCTTACAACTTGACAAGTGGCCTCTTCCTATTGGCCAAATCTTTATCCCACATTGCTCTCTCATAAGCATTCTTTCAATTTGAGAATCTACAAATAGAGACCATCTCCATTGTTCAAGATCCTCCACAACTTGATCTACAAGTCCTATGCAAAGTCACTCTCTTCATTTGAGAACTGATTTTGCCCATCTTATCATCATCATCTAACTTATCTACAAAGGATTGGGAAAGGGCTATTTTCAACAATAGCACCAATCCAATATGAAATAGGGTTTATTTCATGTTTTATATGCTTTACTCTATCTTGTAATTTGTTTGCATTTAGAAACATGATTTATTATTTCATATGGATGCTTGATTATTAGCTTGGTTTTAAAATACTAACCAAATGCAGATTTGGCATCTACAGCTTGTACATTGCTATCCCAATAGTTATACACATAAGAACAATATTTGTTCATTATGATAACAATACTTGTTTAAATGAGTGTCTTATTTTATCAAATGAGCATTTAATTTTATAAATGACACACTTATAGTGGATAGTTTAGATATTTTATTTGAGACAGAAAAATATTTATTTCACTTGTTCATGAATGTATTTATGTTTTCTTTTTTTTGAACAACTATTGGTCCCATAATGTCACATATTTGGTATTATTTTTATTAATATGTGAAATGAATATATACAAGATATAATATAAATTTATTTTAGTATTGATATGAATAATTACAATTGAGTGCACGACTATTGGACCTGACTACTAGCCCCTCTCCTCTATTACTTTTGATTTTCCTGTTTAAAAATTGTAATATCATGAATGGGGTAGGGTATTTTCCATTTAGTAAGTCACCTATCCTCTCATAGAATTTATTTGATGAAAATGTCTTGTCAATTTATTTACATGTATTAATTAATTTATAGCATTTATAATTTAATCTTAAAAAATGTTATTAGTAATTGATTTTTGAACAAATTAGAAATTTAAAATTCTCATTCATAATTTTTATGTTATGTAAAGTAAAAGTATAATTTTTAAGTGTAAATTATGTTAAAAATTAATTATCAAGAATTTTTTTTGTTGCTATAGTGTAGGTCATATTTTCATTGTTGGTAACTTTTTACTTATTATCATAAATTTTTAAAAATATAGAGAAGATATAGCTACAATAAAAACAAGTTATGTGCACACTTAATATTTATATTTATAATAGGGCCAATTATCAATTGATTTTGTTTTTATAAATTTTATATTATAACAATTTTTTTATTTATTTCTTTCTTGTAGACACTAAAAAATGTCCTAAGCGAGTGCCATTTTTCTTGGTGTGAGTGTCATTTTTCTTGCTCCTTCATCGTTCGATAATTGAATAATTGTAATTATTTAATTATGTTTGACTATATTCCTCTATTAATTAAATAATTTTAATTAATTAATTAATTCACCTTCTCATTTTTATTATTCTATCTTATTCTATCTTGATCAATTAAATAAATTAATTACTTGATTACATCACTAATATCTCCCTTTCTTCAATAATTAAATGAATTATTATTTATTTAATTATTCGCTTTTCATCTTTGTTAAATAAGTATTATTAATTATTTAACTATTCACCCCCTCTTTTATTTCTTCCATTGATTAAATAATTGTCAAAATTATTTAATTATCATCCATGTGTCCCTTGTATTAAATAATTAAATTGGTTTAATTATTTAATGCTTCTTTTCTCCTCTTATTTAATTAAAATGATTGTTATATTAAATATTAAATGAGGTTTAACATATTAGATTTAATATATATATAATTAATTATATTAAATGATAATACTAGTTTATATATCTTAATATTAATCTATATAGTATAGGTTACCCTCTTTCCGTCTATTATTATATAGATGAATATTAAGATATATATTAAAAATATTATTAAATGATATTAATATTATATATTATTATCAATATTATATTATTAATATTAGTACTATTGATATTAATATGTTATTATTAATATATGATATTACTATTGTTTAAATTTATATATTATAATTTATTATAAAAGTAAAAATTATATATATTTTTATTAATGGAGTTTAAAAAGGCTAGGGTTAGAAAGGGTTAGGGATAGGGATAGAATTAAATTTAGGGTTACAATTATAGTTAATTGTAGGTGATTAATTGTATTCTCAATTCTAATCCCAACAATAATTAAAATAATAGTTTTTTTAACTCTTAACCAACCCTAAATCATAAATCATAAATACAATTATAACCTAACTATATACACAGCCTAGCCAAAATCATAATCATAACCCTAATCCTAATTCTAACCATGATCATAACCTTAGCCCTAATTCTTTTTCTCATAACCCCAACCTCAACCCTAACAAAATTCTTAACCTTAATCCAAAATCCTATCTCTAATCCCAACCCTAATCCCAATCATAAATGTAACTCTAAACCTAACCATAAACCATAAACCCTAATTGTAATCCTAAACTAACCCTGACTTTAACATGAACCCTAACCCTAACCATAATCTTAATTATAACCCTAAATTGTAACCCTAATCTCAACTCTATTCCAAACACTAATCCTATTCTTAACAATAACCCTAACCCTAGCCTTGATCCTAACCTTAATGCAAAACTAAACCCTAACCTAACCATAACTCTAATCCTAACCAAAACACTAATTGTATTCATAACTCTAATCCCAACAATAACTATAACTCTTAACCCTATACCATAAACCATAAGACCTAATCATAACCCTAACATATACTTAATACTAATTGAAAACCATAATCATAACCCTATCGTAACCATATTTCTTATAACTCTAGCACTAAACCTAGCCAAAACCCTAACCCCAACCCTAACCATAGACCATACCCACAACCTAACCCTATCCTTACCATGATCCCTCAACCATAAACATAAACCTATAACCTAACCATAATCGTAACCTTATTTCTCCTAATCCTTACCCTAACTATAATCCTATTCCTAACCCTAACCCTAACCCCAAATAAATCCCTAACTATAATTGTAACCCTAACCCTAACACTAACCATAACTCTAACACTAACCCTAACCCAATTTGTAACCATAACCATTACCATAACCTTGTCCTTAACCCTAACTCTAATGCTATTCCTCATAACTATAATTGTAACTTTAACTCTAGCTCTAAACCTAACCATAACATTGAACCTAAACCTAATACTAACCCTATTCCTAACTTTAACCCTAAACTGCAACATAACTCAACTCTAATTCCCAATCATAACCACAACTCTAAACCTAACCCTAAACTATAAACAATAAAACCTAATTGTAACTCTAAACTAACCACATAACCCTAATCAAATAACATAACTATAACTCTAACCTAACCCTGATCATAACCCTTTTTCTCATAACATTAATACAAACCTTAAACCATAAACCCTAATGGTAACCCTAAACTTTCCCTAACTCGAGCCATAAAGAATAATCATATCTCTAACCTAACCCTAATCTTAATCCTATTTCTCACAATCTTAATAGTAAACCTAAGCATAACTCTAACCCCAATGCTAAATCTAAACCATACCCATAGCTAAAACTATCCTTGTCATAAATCATAAACCATAAACCCTAATCATAACCCTAACATAACCCTAATGCTAACAAAATACTATAATTGTAACCTTAGCCTAACCATAATCATAACTTTAATTCTCATAACACTAACACTAACTCTACCCTAACCCTACCCTAACCTAACCCAAATACTAACCTACCCTAACCTACCAAATCTAACTATAACTGTAACCTAACCCAAACCCAACTCCAACCTAACCTAACCATAACCCCTCTTAACCTAACCATAATCTAACCCTAGGATCTCCTCAATCTAATGCAGGAGGGAGAACTTAACAAAAAAAAAAATTAGCATGTGGTCTTTACTCATTTAGGAAAACACAATTTTTAATCTAATCAGCCTATAAATGTAAGTATTGGGGTGCAAGTGCTAGTATTTAATTAGAAATATTGTAATGATATTAATATTTTAAGTAGTGGAAATTTTATTCTATAGGAAAAATCAAAGATTTAAATAATATATATCTTACCTTTTAATGTATGGCAAATATCTTCAAGCAGACATAATAGTTAATAGTTAAGTTTCTAAAATAAATTAAAAATCTGCTTTTCTTTTAATAAAGTTGTCAATTTTTATATCTTATCTTTAATTAGTGGCAAATATCTTAAAACAAGCAATAATAGATTAATATTAAGATATAGGCTAGTAACCATTCTACATTCCATACGTTTCCTTAAATGTTTTTAAAAGCTATACATACTTTATTCATACATAGCCTTCCCTATATTTGAGAGAAAATTGAGATTCAGGTATATATATATTAAAGTCCATAGTCTGCAGCAAAACAATTAAGAAAAAATTGAATACTTGCATTCAAATTTGGAATCCTTTCGATTTTGAGTAGTCAAGTCCAAACTGTGTCAAGTCCATTTGACATTTAATTTCACAAAAACAAAAAAATAATTAAACAAAAAAATTCTAAGAAAATTCGTCTAAATATACGTGGTTGTCTTCTAGCTGTCGTCTGCAAATAATGTAATTTAATAAGCAGTACATTATTTGCAGACGACAGCTAGTAGAAGACAACCACCTATATTTAGGCGAATTCTCTTAGAATTTTTTGTTTTTTTATGGACTCCTTATTAAATCTCCACTCTGACCCATGACATTGGCAGCTAAATTAAGGAGCACTCCCACTAAAATAGCTTCCCAATTTCCTAGCGCTTTTTCTAAACAACTCTCTACATTCTTTGAAGATATTATGAAGGTTCCTTGAACTTGTGTTGTTTGAAGGTTTCTTGCAGAGGAGATTTTGCTTGGGGTATTGATGCGGAGCATCTCTTTTAATGTCCTCTGCCCACTGACTGTGGAATTAAGGAACTTGCTAATTTTGGTTTTCTTTTCTGCTGCCTCCGTTTTCTTTCTGCTGATTCTGTTGTGGACCTATTTATGGTTGTGAGTGGCCTGTGGCCTAGTCAGCTGCATGCTGACTGGGGGGCTATTTTTTATGGTTATGACTGTCAGAAACTGCTGCAACGTGGTAGCTATAAATAGAGTTAGAATGCTGTTAGGAGTGGGGGTCTTTGTGAGCAAAGAAAGTATATATTGAACTGAAGATTTGTAACGAGGAAGGGGGAAGGAATAGAGGATGGATTTACTAGGCATCTGTATTATGCAGAGACCTTTTGCAGAGACCTCTTGTAAGCCCTTTTATTTGTAAATATATGAATACTGTGTGTTTGGTTACATGCTAGACTTTGTGGAGGGGTTCTTTTCTCCCTGAGCAGCTGTAAGGTTTATCGAATGTGTTATTCTCTATTTATTTGTGGATGTTCTTTAATTTGTGTCTATTTGTATTTTCTAAAACCTGAGAAGGATATTAGTGTTGAATCTAAGGAGTGGTGGCGCTGCATCAGGTATTGAGGAAGATTACAAAAGGAAAGATTTCTGTTTTGATTGCTTGTAGGATTCTGTTACAGAAGCTAGGGATTGCAGGAGATGGCAAAAAGAGACAGTAACAAGACCTCGACGAGTAGCCATTGCTTTGACTGTGATAAAAATTGGTCCCTTACATCCTCGTTGCAGCTGCCTCCTCCTCCTCCTCTAATGTGGAACAACGCTTTGGCATCTGCAGATGGGAAATTGTTTCACAGTTTTCCTGAATACGATACTTTGTCTAGGTCGGCCTCTGGATCACAGCTTCACTTATTGAACAATGCCCAAATCTGGCAATGCCTCTTTCATCATCTTCTACTGGTGATTTGCACTCTCTTGAGATGAAGGAAGAAGAAAATACACTGGCCATTTGTTTTCCAAATGAGTTTCCATTGAATTTTCACATAGGACGAATCACTGAAACTCTGCAAAGTGCTGCTAGTGTGAGAGCCAACCGAAAGAGAAGAATGGCCAGGCAGAGGAGAGTGGGTAGTATGACTATGGAAATAAATTTGCACCAGAACTTCTTTCAGCAATCTCGTTCTTTTGGCTAACAAAGAGGAAT
>VDFB02324222.1:0-23876 GCA_007258455.2 Sequoia sempervirens
AAAGATAGAGGGGAAGAGAGAGGGAGAGAGGAAACATAAATCCAAAAGGTACACTTATATGTTGAAAAAGTGGACATACCAATGATGTGTCAAATGTGAAAATAAAACCCTAATGTGGTTGTGAAGGATGGGTAGGGTAAGTAAAATTGATTTCACAATCAATATGATAGAGAAATGTAACAATATAAATTGATGAATAATTGGTTATGCAAAGAGTTTCAAATATAAAATTGAAATGTAAATATCATAAAAATATAGATCTAATAAACCCTAATATGAATAAGAAACCATAGAAGAAGAATAGGTTGTATAGGATTTATTAGGTTTATTAAAATATAATGAGGCCTAAAAAGGGACAAAGGAGAGGAAATAAAGGGAGAGGTAGAGAGATTTCTAGAGATTGAGAGAGAGGGAGAGGTGAGGGAGGGAGGGAGAGGTAGGTATAGAGAGATAGCTAGAGGGATAGGGAGAGATAGATCTAGAGCTCAAGGAGAGATAGAGTGAGAAAGATAGGTCTAAAGAGGGACAAAGAGAGAGGGAAGAAGGTAGGGATGGAGAGGTAGATAGATAATTATAGAGCTCAATAGATTGAGAGGGATAGGTGTAAATAGGTAAAAAAGAGAGACGGGTGGAGTGAGAGACAGGTGGAGAGATAGGTATCGAGCTTAGAGGGAAATAGAGAGAGAGATTGAAATGTAGATAGGTAGAGAATGGATAGCAAGATATGATGATTTATAAATATTTATTCATCTCCTTACTACAAAAAATATAAATATTTTATTATTTATTACTTCTCTAATGTTTCAAGTATTTGAGATGATTTTTACAAAAAATATGAAAAAAGGACTATGTATGTGAAAGTAGTGAGCATTTGATGTTTCAAAAATAAACTATGAAGTTCAAATGATTATATTATTTTTTTGTGTATAATCTAGAAACACTACCTTGTCCTTTGTGTAGATCTTTGAATCACCTTTCC
Organism: Sequoia sempervirens; assembly: GCA_007258455.2. Taxonomy (NCBI): domain Eukaryota; kingdom Viridiplantae; phylum Streptophyta; class Pinopsida; order Cupressales; family Cupressaceae; genus Sequoia; species Sequoia sempervirens. Next base: position 980 of record VDFB02324222.1, read on the forward strand.
AATGCCTATGTAAAAATCAAAATTCTTTGATAAGAAAATGCAAAAAAGTTATGCCCATTTTATCAGAGTTTCGGCCTTTAAAAAAAATTCATAACTACAACATTTACTTGCAAAAATAAAAAATATGTGTCACATATGGACATGTGTCATCTAATTTATATTGAATATTATACATATATATATATATATATATATATATATATATATATAAGTATATATATTCTGCTACCTAGTGGCCTAACAATCACCTCTCTTTCTTTCCAAAATTTTAAGTGCTACTACATTGAAATTCTTTTAAATTTCACCAAATCACCTACATTTTTTTCCTAAAAGGGCCTAGTAGCCTACAAACTACATTCAATTTTCCACAAATTATATTCCTACGAATTTTCCAAATTATGTTAATAACCTATTCAAATTATTATGCAAAGTTGCTTAAGTTTATTTTTTTGTATTTTCATTGCCACTTAGAGGCCCTATATGGCCCATCATGATCCTGCACTAACCCTCAAACTTAATTTTTTTAACTATTAATATTTTAAATCATAAATACTAATTGGAAATTTTTAATTGTAATTTTTTATATTTAATATTAAATTATAATACTAAAAGGATATCCAATTTAGTCCCATTTAAGGGAATAGTCAATTTCCATTTTGTAAAGTGATAACAGAATTACACATCCCCAAATAGAATATGTGATAAGGTACTTAGCCTTAGAAATAGTATATGGTGTTATTAATTTTTAACTAAAACTTAAATGTGATAAAATGCACGTCTTTTAGAGAACATTTACAAGAAAATTATGTGAACGTTTCATTTTTCAATATTATCTTATATACTAATCACATCCAAAAAACTTATGATTTAATATTTTATTTATATATCTTTATTAGATATTAAAATCAAGGAAATCAGAGCACAAAGTGGAAGGAATATTATACATACCAATCACATACACTAACTATACAAGATTTTGGCTTATGTTAATCACAAATTTGATACATTAGTGACACTTATTCTACAAAATAAATACACTAATTGAACTATAAATATTATTACAAAATATACACATTTCATGCCCATAATTTATGATTTACCCATTTGTATAGATAAATAAAACTTATACAACTATAGAATAAATCATATTTTCACAAGCCTTAAAAGGTAATACAAGTTAGTAGGAGAAAATAACCATGCCTAAAAAGGACCATCATAGAATCAAATAAATGAGATTAAAATTAATTTACATGATGATAAACCCATCCCCATTATTTCCTCATACAATAGACATGAAACTTAAGCTCCAAGATAAGGGAGAGGTGGAAAAACATAAGGGTTTGATCTAATAGTGGGTGCAAAGGTTCATCAAGATCAATGGTCAAAAGAATATTCTCTTTGAATGAAGGGCATGCCATTTAAATTGGTTTTTGAGAACTTAAGGTGCACTACCAATAAGCTATGGAAATATGGGCATAGTGGGCCACTAGTGAACTATAGAAAATTAGGGCAGAATATATAAGATATCACATTACATGTGGACACTAGAGTGCAAGTAATTATGAATTTTAATTGGTTTAAATGGGTGGTCAAGGCCACATAGGACTATATGGAAATAATTTTAGGTCTTGTGTCAAGAGTATGCATGGAAACATTAATGATGACTAGGCTATAGAATGGCTAATTGGCATGACTATGTTGGTAAAATGTTGAAACCAAAGGCAACATAAGGATATACACTATGCATTGAGAACACACCACACAAGCTCAATTCAAAATTATTGTGAATTGGTTATTATCAACCATTTAGTTAGTATCCCATAAGAATCCATAATGTGTCAAGTAAATGGTACAATTTTAAACATCGAACACTAAGAGTTGAAACCAATGGGATCAACATAAGAAATGATGTGAGGGGATTTATTAGGTGGTTCTTCCTATGGTAACAAGTCACTATTAAATTATAACAAAAGTGGCCAGTTCATAAATTAAGCCAATTAAATTTTAAAAACCTTACCAAGAGAATAATTAAACCATTTATAAATGTAAAATTACACCCAAAAGAATTTCTTAAGGAAATATATGCACAAAAACATATAACCACTATGGTGTTCACCCCGTGGTGTGATGGTAAAGTCACATGCCATGTTCATAGGGTGTCGTAGGTTCAAACTCTCCCTATTCCCAATCACACGAAGTACGATGTTGGCTCTCTATTGGCGGTTGTTCAAGGATGAAAGGTGGATGTAGTTCATGGTCCTAGTCAACTGTGGTGTTCAGACCACGTGGGCCCTGCGACAGGAACATGGAGCAAGATCCAAGCAAAGGCAGTGGTAATGGTGCAAGGAGTATTGGGGAGTGGAGCCAACTAGGAGGAGGGAGGATTTGAGAGATAAGGAGTGATTCTTGGAGTGATAAAGGCGGCCAGTGATAAGGGGGTGTCGAGGGAGGAGTGATAAGGTGTCGGAGTGATAAGGTGTGGATTAAAGGTGATCCCACTAAGCACACTGGAGAGATAAGGAGCTATAGGGATAAGGAGATCAATTTGGAGCAATATGGTGGAGGCGCTTGAGCTTGGAGTGATAAGGAGAGCAAGGAAGAAGTAGAGGGGCGGGAGGAAGGAAGGAAGAAGGAGATAACAGCAAGAGGCAAATAAAGGAGGTGTTAATACCTCGGCATGTACTTGGGTATGGGATCCCCCATTGTGACTATGATTCGCTCAATCAAAGTGATTCACAAAACAAAAAGCATATAACCACTTATCTGATGATCCACCACATACAAAAGGGAGACCCCACTACAACAAGAAAAATTGATCACATATACATCTGGACTTGCAATGATGACACACACATGACACCAAAATATGAAAAATTTAATTAAACCTCAAAGAAGGATAATCACACACAAATTGGGCATGACAACTATGTAAAAACTCTACATGTAATAAGAGAATTACAAGAAAAAAGTGAATTTTTAACTAAAATAATTTGAAACAAAAATTATCCAACACAATGGCCCCTAATCCAAAAAAAATCAAATAGTATGTTGTGAAGCTCACAATAGAAAATACATTGGTTTTGTGTTGTGATGCAATACTTTATTCATTTAGTGAGATTAGATTATTACTAGCATTTAGATCCTTAGAAGTGAATGCAATATTTAGTGGTGTAGTAGTATATAGCTATTTTTTTTTAGTTTGACGTGGGTAGTTATTCCCCCGTTGGTATTGTTGAAAGGATTATCTATTGGAGTCCATCTTCTAGTTCCTTTTAATTTCTTTCTAAGAACCCATATTTCTCAAGAACGGGATAAATACTAGGATTCTCACTAATTTAAGTTTGATTTTTTAATCTATTAGAATAAATTTCTAGATTATCTAACTCTTTATAGAATATGCAAGGACAAAGATAAATTTGGAACATTTATTTCCAAATGAATGATAGTAGAATAGATTCGAATAATGCCCCAAGATTTTCATAAGAATATAGAACCAACATTGAATAGTAAGTTTTATAGCCTAGTAGCATTGTGTTCCATTGCACCTCCTTTTACAAAGGTGTGGTGATAAGTACATGACATGTCAAATGACATCACCAATGCACTAGGCATGATGTCACATGGAGGAAGGATTTATTTATCATGTGAAAAATTCATCATGATAACCATGCATGAGGATGGAGCTTCCTCCACCATGATGATCAAGCTTACAAGATCAGCATAATACTCTCATGAATAAATAGAGTAGAATGATACAAACACCTAATTAATTTCTATTCCAAGATGGCATAAAGGTATCCAAATAAAGAGAAGCCTACACATGGACCCCAGCTAGGATCTACAAGGCCTCAACTTCCACGCCCCATTTTTGGACCAAGTTACCTATGTTTTATTTTGTGATGTGGTTTAAATTATGATTCCTATAGAACTGGATCTTTTTCCATTGGGTACTCAAGCTAGAGACTTGAAAAAAGTATCAAGGCATTGAATAACTTACTTAGCATTGTATTAATCGGTAATGAGGACAAGGAATGAATACATCAAAAATGGCCATGACCAACTAGTTGGGAGAATTAGGAATGGAAATCCCCTTAACCAAGGTTTGAAAAATCACATGAGCTATTAAATAGCCAAATCCTTCCAAGTATTGTAAGCACATAAAAAGGAAGAGAAAGAGGACATCCATGGTAGGTGGACCAAAAAATTCCATTAATGAGCAATAATATTGTAATAATAAGCCTTAGAAAAAATAATTTTAATAAAAGGTAGTTTGTTGAGAATCCAGAGACAGTACATTCCATCCCATAAATTATATTATCCAAAATAAACATGGATTTGATGAAATCAATTTATTTAGGGAAGACAAGCTATGGAAGAAAATGCCTAAGCTTAAGAGGTAGAGCTTTAACAATAATCTTGTATGAAACATTCATGAAAGTGATAGGCTACCAAATCTCTATTTTCTTAAGGTTATTGATTTTTAGATATGAACTTTATATGATCTTTATTAATTAAATTTCTTAAATATTTGTAATGAGAATCTTCAAGATAGAACTTGTAAAGATCATCACCAACTATATTCCAAAAGAATTTGTAAAATTTATAAGGAAATCCATCCAAACTAGGAATCCACTTACACCACTACAAAGAGTGAAACTCTACCTCAAATAAAAAAATTACATTAAAAATACCTTTTATGACAAAGAATGGTCCTTGCAAAGTTCAAGTGAAAAACTAAAAACACCAATAGTAGGGGTGTAAGGAAGAGGGATGAAATATGAGGATGTGAATATAACATCATTATGTTGTTATTAGTTGGAAACCTCAAAAATTACCAAAATATGTCCTTTTCTTCTAAAGATGTCACAACCACCATAAAAATGATGCAGGAGCATCAGGCGGTAAGAGCAATCTTGCATCACCCCAAAAAAAATGTTGTTTCTTTTCAATAAGGGCTAAATTTGGTAAGGTTGTTATTTTAGTAAGTTTGCATTTATGCACAGTTGGGCACGAAATCTTACACAGACCTCCAAAATGGTAAATTGAAGCCAATGGCAAAGAAATCACTTCAATACCATGTCATTTGAGAGTTATTAAAATTTTAATTTTTGAAATTCCTAGTAAAATCTTTGGGGTCAATTTTGAGGCACTTAGAAGCTCTGATGGACCTGAAAATTGGTGGAAAACAAAAGTAGCTAGCCTTTAGGCCCTACTTGATTTCTCAAGACCTTTCCGAAAAGGTATTATAATAGAAAATCTGACAGTTGGATCAAAAGTTATGACCCTGCAAAGTTGTAATACCAAAATTAATAAAATTTCAAAAATATCTTCCTGAGGAAGTTACACTTTCCAGAAGACTCTAAGGTGGTTACACCTTCCAAATCAAGGAGGTAAAGGGGGACTACAGAGAGGAGGCTAGAGCAGAGTAGATGGTGGCTCTGATTTGCAAAATTTGCATATTTATGTAATCAGAAAGCCCATGTGATGGCAAATATAATGTTGTAATTTCATTTTCATTTCAGTGATAATAGAAAATATTCCTTTTCCTTATTGCATTTTGTTTGTGACATTATATGTTGTTTTTGTGAGTTTTAGATTGTAAGGGGAGTACCCTTCATAAAAAAAAATCTTATAAAACCATGTTTAGTGGTTAAAACCACTCTTTTCAAATTTAAAACAAGGAATTCAGTGCTTCAACAAGTAACAAGTATGGTGATAGTAGTCGATAAACCATTGACTGAATCAATGAAGACAAAATTGGTAGGGTGTTTCCATGTTGTTGCCTGGCAAGAACATGACAACGATGAAGGTGAAGTTTATGTAGCCTGTGCTTCCACTTTATTGCCTTCCAATAAGCAAGAAAGGGGTGAAATCAGTCATTGAGCCAACGAAGATGGATGTGTTTACACGTTCTTGTAGATAACGTTTGAATTTGTGATAAAGAACATGCATCACTAAATATCAGTGGCTCCCATATATTTGATTAGGGAAGAAGAATAATCCTAGTAGTAGTCACATGAAATAAAATTATATAACCATTAATTTAGAGATATTATATTTAAATTTTCATCAAGAGGGTATTTAGAGATTAAATGCCATAGGAAACTAATGCATGACGACAACGATCTTCTATTTGTTTCTGAAAAGTAAAGTTATTCAGATGTTGAAACTCCTTGTCAGTATTTAATCATTCTTGTCTCAAAAGATTTCCCTTCATTTCAATCGAAGGCTTTTGACTCAATTTAATTGAAAGGTAGAGGAATCTTCATCATAGAAAAGATAAAGGCGAATGGAAAAGAGAAGATATATGCGTACTAAATCGCAGAATGAGAAGAGAAAGACGACAATTTTTTAGTGGAAGAGGTGACTAACTACAATAAGACATTAATATTTGTTTTTTTTTTAAATTGCTTATTATTAATTTTATAAACATTTATAGTATAATTATCTCAAGTTTTATCTATTTTATTGATTAAATTAAATTATGCAATAGGTTATAAAGAAGAAAGTAAATAAAGAAAATAATAGTGTGGGATCTATGTTGAATTTTGAAGGTAAAAGATAATAAATGGTAGAAATATGTAAATATGTAAAATAAATAGATGCTTTTTATGGGTGAAATCATCTTAATTATACGAAAATCCTTCTTTAAATCGTGAAATTTCTTTTTAAAAAGGAATAGTTTTATAGTGTCGTTAAATTATCTATGTTTGACATGAGATATCAAAGTTGTATGTATAAAGGTTTTAGAGACTTGAAATAATGTTTTATTTATATTTCTCTTTCCTCGTTTAAACTTTGAAGGGAAATTCTCTTTTAAACATAATTAACTTTAGACAACCATTACAACTTTAAACACTTTGTCTAACTAATTGACAATGCAACTACTAATTTAAGGATGTGAGTCTTATTAAATAGTTAAAAGCATGTCTTAATCTTACCATTTGGCTGCTACAACCCCATAAAATTTCAATCATTAGCACTTGTCACAACGATTTGCTTCTCATACTCTCTATGTTGCTTAATGTCCACTACTTTATCCTCATTACGCTTCCTTTTGTGTTGTTCCTCTATGCTAGTCAACTTAGATATAATGTTGCCTACAAGTGATGATGTGGCTCTACATTATTTCACCAAGAAGCCCTACCCATGTTTCTCTTTATGTTTTTGCATTCATCCATTAAATGATCAATATTAAAACACTTCTAGCAATGAAAAGGTACATTCTCATATTCCATTTCTTGTTTGTGCACCTCTTTCTCTACCTTCAAACCTATGTCTACAAGAAAACTAACAGAAATATCTAACTCTAACAACATGTGTGTTATAGAATTTAATGCATGTGCTTGAAAGACCAAGACCTAAGTTCAAGAAGCACACATATAAATCTATGAAAACAAATCTTGAAGGTGCATTTTCAAGGGTTCCTAGTGGTGTGATGCACATAGAGGATGTGTGAATCTACATTTATTCAAATACATGGATGAGTATGATCACTTGAAGTTAGCAGAATTTAGGGGAAAAGTGCTAACTAGTGATTATTTCGAGCTAAAACCAAAGTATGCCAGCTTGACAGAGAAGAAGTTGGATGCATGGAATGAATTCCCCAATTTCTCTTATGAAGATGAGTGGGTAAAGTATGTTCTTAGAGAAATTCATGAAAAATTCATGTGGTTGTACATGTCACACATGGTAAATAAAAATCAAATTAGGGTTATTAGAGGTTTGTGCTCCATTGGACCAATCTTAGCACTAAAGTTTGTGAAGAATGATGTTGTAATGAAGCTTATTGAAACAAAGTTTGATAAGTGTTCCCTAACTATGAATGATATTGAAGGTCCAATGATGAGATATGCTTCAATGATGATTGAATACAAGATCGTCTTTACAAACATAGATAATTCTATCTCTATCACCGCAATACACACAACACACCAGATGATGAAGAAAGGTCAAGACATTGATTTGTGTGAGATTCTAAGACTACAGTTGATGAAGAACTTGCAAAAGAAAAAAGATTCACGGTACCCATTCCGGTATGGTACTCTTGTTATTTTATTGTTGTTTTACTTTCTCAGAGAGGTTCCCAAAACAAAGAATATAGAATGGTTAGATAATGTTCTTGTAGTTGTAAAAATAAGAGATCATTTAAGAAGATTTACAGACCTAGAATCTCATAAGTCTATGTTGTGGGGATTCTTCAAAATATTCCAAGCTAAGATGCAAGAGAGAGAGAATTTTGGCTAAATTTATTAAGAAGTATAAAACTAGTGTAACATTCATGGTTAGTATAGATCGCTGCTGCATGGAAGCAGTTGAACCTAGAACAGTTTGGGTTCTGAAGCTTGGATATGAGATAACAAAAGTTGATTGTATTCGACTAGAAAAAATTGTATTGAGAAAACCTAGAGATACAATAGTAGAAAGGCTTGACACATATGAAGAAATAAAAAATAAACAGATCAATAAGAAAGTGGATGAGAACCTTAAAAATAAAAAGGACATTAAAGGTAAGGATAAGAAGTTGAAGGTTGAGTTGGAAAGGGAGTTTGGAACCCCTGAGGACACTGCAAAGATTTTTAAAGGTACATTTTGTTCTCCACATACAACACTAAGAACAAGTAGGTCAATTAGGACCCCTGCATCTACTCCTAATGTTCCAAAGTCCTCTGGATAGAACAAAACCAACATGTGGCTCTAAGAATAAAGACACATCTAACACCCCTATGCAACAAAAGACATCAAAGAGAAAAAAGAAAGAAAAGGAAACAAGAGAATAGTATGTCAGTTGTGAAGAAGAAGACGAAGAGGAAGAACCTCAATTGGTCCAAAAAAGGACTTTTCAAATATCTCTTAGGAAGAGACTAGGACAAAAAAGGATAAAAATCAATCTGGCGGTTGTAGAAAGTGAAGAGGAATAAGAAAAGAAAAAGGAAACTTTCATTTTTCAAAGATGAGAAAAGAAACCAAGGTCAGGCTTGAAGAGGAAGGATCAGCTAAAATTAAGGGAAAATAAAAGGGAAAGAAGAAAGAGAAGACCCCTTTGGTCCATGAGCATAGTCCCATGAAACTTGATGCATTGTTTAGTGGTCTTGTAGAGTTTGGTATCTTGAAGGAAACTACTGAAATGTATCCAAATGCCAATGATGAATATAAGGTAACAATTGAAGAGGTCATTGTCAAATATATGGTAACATTTAATACTGGCTTAGGTGAGATAGAGGATCAGTTGTCAGATGATATAAAAGGTGTATTGAATGCAAGAAGACAAGAGGAAATTGTTGAATATGCTAAGATGAAGACATTTTCCTTGGAGAATATTGGTTTCTCATTGACTCATGAGGAAAGAGTTAATTTGTCTCAACTGTATAGTAAGAAGTTTAGGACAAAAACAAAGAGTAATTTCTCTTATAAGCAAAGATAAGGATGATATAGAAAGGTTAAGGAATGAGACATTGTAGAAAGTTGAAACACTTGCTAAAGAGTTGGGAGTTCCTCTAGGTGATGAAGATCAAATGCAATGAGCATAATGCAAAACAACATGAGCATGAGAATGAGAAGGAAGAGATGTTGATAGATAACACCCCTCTAGATGTGGAGATTATTGATGAGAAGAGAAAAGAAGATAAGAAAGATGTCCCAGAGAAGAATGAAGCTCAAGAGGAACATAATTTTCTCCCTCCAAAAGTTGAGAAGAATACTAAATAATGTTCTATCACTTGGTGAGAAAGAGAAGAGTGATAAAAATGAAGAAGAATGCATAAAAATAGGCGGTGAATCCTCTAGACCCTTTGTAGATTCATTGAAATATATCATGGATATGCAATTAAAATTTTAACCAATGGTGTCTGCATAGCTGTTATAGATTCCTATGCAATTGGGTCAAGTGGACTTGGACAAGATTTCTCCCCTCCACAAGTTACAACTTGGTGATGTATTTCATGCCTCCACAAGAAAGGAGATTCTTCAGACTCACCATAAAATTACAAAGTTGGTGGATGAAGCTATGAAAGTGTTATAGGATGGTCTTCCCAAAGTATCTATTGACAATTCTATATTTGGAATTCAACAATTTAAGTTATTGTTAGATTCTTTTAAGGAGTATTATATATTGGTTTGGAATAAAAGATAAAGAAGGAAATGGAAAAGAAGTTCAATGATAAAAGGTTAGCTGATGTTTTTGATAAGTGTGGTAATACACATGCCAACTTGCAAGGCAACTTGAAGGAAGTTCAAAAGTATTTGGAAGAAGCTAAACAATTGTTTCAATTTTGTTTGAAGTGGCATGTTTCTAAAAGTAGCATTAAGGATTAGATAGACTCAATTGAGTCTCGAACTACTTAGGCCTCATGTTTTGATGATTCGTTCAGTGATGAATATGGAGATACTAGGGTAGTCATTGAAAATCTACACAATCAATTCGTTCTACTATAGGAGAAAAAGTACAAAATCATAAAACAATATAATAAGCTTTGTGATATGGTAAGTCTCTTACTTACATATTTTACTAAAGTTTTGAATAATGTAGAGAAGGTTGTGAAAAATAATCTAGTGCCAAGTTCTTTAGAAGAAGGAGTAGACTTCCATGATTAGTTTTAAAATTAGTGCCATATGCTTGCCTTCACCAAGAGGGATTAGGAGGTTGCAAATAAGTACTGGGAGGCATGCCTTGCAAAATTGAAGGTTTCATGTAAGGGTATTTTTCCCTCTACCTGTTAATATGTACATTTTTGCTTTGTATAGACAATTTTTTTATTTCAATGTATATATATGGAGTTATTAGATGGTGTTGTGATACAATTTTGTCATTTTTGGTGATGGATAATATTGGGGGAGATACTTTCTTGCATATATATTAGTTTGAAAGGGGGAGATAATATATAAAGAAGAGGAGTGATGCAGATATTCCTTTACCCTTGATGTCAAAGGGGGAGTGTTTTGGAGAAGTGTGCTGCCATCAATGACAAAGGGGAAGATTTTTGAAAACATGAGCATGATCTGGTATATAGTGTTATCATTGATGTCAACCAATTATATAAGTGACGGTGCATTTGTATGTACATAGTCTAGACAAGACTAGAGAAGACTAGGTGTTTTGGAGAATTGCCTAAGACCCAAAATGTATTCTTAGTATTATAGAGGAATAATTTTGCGGTCCACATTGCTCCACTTTGTAGAATCTTCTCATACAATTCCAAGGTAATAATTTTATGTATTGAAGTTATCTTTGTCCAAAGTTTTAGGGTGGTATATCTTTTGTAGTGAAAGATATAGATGACAATGTATCAGGCTTAGTAATGGAAATGTTATAGGTGTAGAGTGCATATTGGAATGCTCTGCATTCTATGACACAAATGATAATTGTCTTGTGCATTTTTTAGGAAATTTTGGAAGGTTTCAAATGTTTCCACTCCAATTTTCAAGTGATTTGGTGGTTCATGTGTCGAGTTGTGGATGAACAGTTGGTCCATTCAGTTATTGCTTCATTGGTTTTGTTGTGTGGTGTCGACCTAAGGGTTTTGGGGTTGTACGATATTGAATTGGGAGTAGATTCATGGGAGTGATTATAGGTCATATCCACCTATTTTGGTGAATTACACACTTTGGTTCCTTCTGTGAAGCATGTTTGATGAACTTTTGAGCTGAAAAGTTATGGTGTCATATGTTTCATCTAATTAGGATTACCTAATTGATATATAGAAGGTCAATTTAGTGTTGAGATGTAGATTATATGTAGATATGTCATTATTTGATGTGAAAAAGGTGATAGTGGTGAAGTATGAAGTGTGTAAAGTCAATTTTTAGAGCCTAATTGGATCTGTACCTTCAACATGTTGTAGATGCATTGTTAGCAGTTCAAAAACTCTAGCAGTGAGCCATTCTTCTTATCTTTCTCTATTTTGGAGAATGAGTCATTTGGGAATTGAGCCCTTGGTAGTGAGCTATTCTTTCTAGACAGTGAGTCCTTGGATAGTGAGTCCTCCATTCTATAATCCATTGTAACCAGTTATTTAATATATTGTGAGCTAATCCTCACCATGGTTTTTCCCTTCTTGTGTTGATTTTTTTGATGCATGGTTTAATTACTTCTTTCATTCTTTTCAAGTTTAATGAGGTACTTGTAATGCATGTTTGAGTTAATGAATTTTAGGAAATACTGATTCACCCCTCTGTCTCAGTATTTTGGGTGTTCAACATGTTGTGGGGACATATCAAAGATTTTTTTACCTTCAATTAGACAATGATGACCCCAAAGTGTAGCCTCAAAAGTACAACTTGTTGGAATCAAGGAACACTAAGAGGGGGGTGAATCAGTGTTATACAAAATTTAACTTTATTAAACTGATCTTTAACCACTTATAGCATTGAACCAAAAGAAGGATGCAACAACACAAATAAATTAACCACAACACCATAACACAAGGAATTTTACGTGGAAACCATGTTAGGGGAAAAACCATGGTGGAGATTAATCCACAATATGATGAGTATACTCAAAATAAGTGTTTACAAAAGGGAAATGCACATGCATTCAAGCACACTGCCTAGAGCTCACTGCTCAAATACAAAAGGCTTACTACCCAAAAGAAGACTCATTGTCTTACATAAACATTTAGATTTCATCTTCAATATTTTGAAATGAGAAAAAAATAGCATCTGCTAATGCCTAATTATAGTTCTAGTTAAGCACATTAATTAGATTCTTTACACTATGTCTGATTTTTCTCTTCATACTCTGTCTGCTTTAATCTGAATTACCAATCTTTGCTCTGTACAAGTGAAACTATGCACAAGCGATCAATCATCCTTCTAAATTTTGCATCACACACTATCGAATCATAAAATGATATGAATAATTGCTTATATATATTCGCAACTAGAGATTACATCAACTACACGTCAACTTTTACAAAATATAAAACATTTACAAATTGTTGGATCAATCCATGAAATATTATGAATGTGAATCAACCAAGATCGACCAAAAAATAGTGAAGACCCAAAACACCATCCTCGAACATGAAACACCTTGAACAATTACTCCTCGAATATCCACAACACGCTATAATTAACCTGTTGGCCTTTTCTATCGGATTCCCTTTTTTAGCTTGTCGGTTAACACATGTTTCTAGTCTAACTTCCAGTAAACTTCTAGTATATGAAAATAATGATGTGTGGGTGTGATGTCTAACTAGGGTTTCCATCAATGACAACACTAGATGACTTGTGCAGTGTCTCTTGCAAACAATCTCCCCCTTTGGCATTGATGGCAACACTTAGTGAAAAATGACTAAGTGTCAGAATCAATACCAGCATGAATACATTGCCAACCTTCAAAACTTCAAAACACAACTCCCCCTAAGATGAATAAGGAATTTTTCACTGTCCCATACTCCCCCTTTGACATCAATGGAAAAGGAGGGAATCTACATACCAAAAATCATACAAAACTTTTATGAAAAAACAACATATGTACAAACTTGCTTTTCAAACTTACATGAACTTGAACATATCTGCAAAGTTGTTCTTCAACATGCTTAAACTAATGTTCCAACCATTTTTTAGACTCTCCAAAATAGTCATGTGACCACAAAACAGATAGGATTGCATCTTTGCCGACTCAAGATTTGTAGGATCATTGAAAACCATAGCATCTTGTGCTTCCTTCAATGCACTAAGCATTGTCTCCATCTTAGGACCAATTAGTCCTCTAAGCTCACATACCCTTTCAACATTTTTTTCAGTTTCATGCTTCAAACTTTTTATCTTGTCAAGCAAGGATATGACTTGACCTTCTTGCTTACTCACAGAAACAGTTAGAGGATCAAAGGCTTGAGAAATATTTGCTAATTTTTTCTCATATTCCTTTGTTTTCTTCTCAGTTTCCTTGGTGAATTTAGACAAAGATAAGCATGACATGTAAATATTTCCACCTTCAGACAAAGCACCTTGAATGTTCTTTACATAGGTAGCTAACAAATATTTGTCATTATCAATCATACCCTTCAATCTACCGAACCTATTTGCATCAAATTATTTTTGTACCTTATCCTCAGCTGACTTTTCAAGAGACTCAAAGTGAGTACTTACAGAGTTGATGAGCTTCTTCAGCTGATTGGATGGAGAATGAAATAAATCCTTTACATATGAAGGCATGATCTTCTCCAAGATACTGGATGCAAGGCTTAAAACCTCATTGTCCTCAATGTGATATTTCAGTATCTCCTCCCTTGCCTTGTTTTGAGAAAATTTTGCTACCTTCAACTTTTGAATAGGAGATAGAGTGGATAAGTTGATAGGACCTTCAACCAATTCAAGATTAAACTCCTCCTTTTGTTCTTCTAAAAACTTCTTTACTACCTTTGTAGTGTATCTTGCTTCCTCAACAACCTCTTTTACCTCAGCCTTCTTTTGTTCAATCATATATTCTTGTTTGTCTTCAGGAATCTCCACAACTTTAGAAGATTTAGTCTTCATAGGAATTTCAGTATCTTGCACATTAGGAGGATTCTGAGTGTCTTCAAAAATTTCTTTTTTCCCTTCTTTAATATTAACCAGAACAGATGGAACATTTTCATCATGAACTTTTTTAGAAACAACATTATATCTATTCTTCAATAGAACTGCTTTAAGAATTTATTCAGTATCTTTTGCAACTTCTTCAGTCTTCCCAATCATCAACTTATTCACCCTTGTTTTTCTCATAAAATCCTTTTTGGCATCATTGAGTATTTTCTTCATTTCATCTATTGAAATTACTAGACACAGATCAACAAGTATCTATTCTCTTATTTGTTCTTCAATTCTTGCATTCACTCTCCTCATTTCTAAGACTTCATATAGCCCTTTAGGAAAATTTGACTTTATTTCAATGAGAGTCATATTTAAATTATTCAAGTACTTTATTGTAGATTCTTCAAGAATTCTCTGACCGACACTATCAAAAGTGTCTTACCATTCAGAAAGTGGCCTAAGATTACCATCCTTAATCAAATCTTTTTCCACTTCCTCTGCAGACATACTTGATCTGTCAATTTTCACCTTCTTTGCTTTCTATTCACCGAGGGCTTTGTCCCAGAAACTTTTGATACTTTTGTGCCCCTTTCTAATTCTCTACTTCTTCCATCGACTCCGCTTCTTCTTCTACAACAACATAGACTCTTGTGTTTTTCCTCTTTCTCCCTTCTCTCTTTTCTAAAGTTTTGACTTGATTTCTTTAAAATGGATGAGGAGTGCAGCTCCTTGTAGATCTTAGATCTAGAGGATGCTTCACCTGGATCTGCAACTAGTTCTAGCAGACTCTCCTTCTTTCATCTTTGTTCTTTCTTCCTAGCTTCCTTTCACTGTTCCCCAATTTGATATCCCTATGCTTTCTATTAAAGCTTTACTCTTTCTCTCAATCTTCCAATAATAATCATGGCGCTTTTCCACCTCGTGATGTACTTACATTACCTCTTTTCTTTTAAAGTTGCGCCAAACCTCTCTTCTATCAGATCTCCGAGGTTTACTCAATGTGTGTTGAGTATACAGCTCCAATTTGTGTTCATACCGTGCCCTATCCCATAGGTATTTATCCAAATTGTTTAGGTTTTGCAAATTCCCATCAAGTAATCGACCATGTCAACCATGAAGAAAATAGTGCCCTGTATTTTTCAGCCACAGATAAACCTTCCTGCGCTTGCATTTCCACTAAAACTTTTTGAAATAACCCTGTAGAGTAGCGCCTTGCTTTTACTGTTCCACCTATAAAGATGTTCGGATTTGAACAACTACCAATTTATCACCTTTCCATTGCACTTTTTCCAACTCTCATAACTTCATTCATGAAGTAGAATAAACACAAAAATAGATTACCATAGTTGAAAGAGTTCTTCTTGTCCTTTATTTTTCCAATATTTTCAATTAGCTAGCTCCAGAGTAACTCACATAGATCATATTCTGCATTTTCCTTAACCATCTAATAAGTTGCATAGATTTTTGTACCAGATACAGAGTTATCCCAGTTGGAGTGATATATTTTGTATCCAATAACCATAGAAGAAAATATAACATCCAATTCAATGATGTCATTGATTGGCATGGCTCTTTTGTCAAAAATTGAACTGGTTGCATCAGTAACTATTTGATTCTTCACAAATTTCAATGTCAGCAACCCACCAGATGAATTCAAACCAATAACAATCCTTATAGCTTCCTTTGTGATCTTGAAAGGTTGTTTTAACCACGTGAACTTGGCATGCACTCGACTCAATATGTACCAAACCCATTCATTTTCATCAAACACGTGAAAATTCACAAACTATGTGAACTTCTTCTCCTCCAAGGTTTTGAATTTAGGATTTACACTTAGATCCTCTCCCATAATGTGATTTGTGTACAAATTTAGCAACCAGGAGCTTCCTAATTTCTCAACATTCACATGAACATATTCCCTAATATTTTCAATATGCAAAACACCATGCAGAACAGAAGAAAATGCACCTAAAGGTTTTGTTTCTATGGATTTGAATGAGTGCCATTTGAATTTTGAATGGGGTCTATCCTTAATATCAACCACTAACAGAGTTTCCATTTCCAAAAATTTCAAGTTCACAAGTTTACAGATAAATACCTTTCGCCAGATTAGGGTTTGCTCACTGAAACACCTTCAGACTTGTATCTCACCAAAATTCACTTGCAATGTTCTCCAAACTTCTTCTTCTCTAAATGCAATGTGACAAATGAGGAATAGAAGTAGATTTTTATCATTTGCGCACCTAACTTTTTGTCACAATAAATACTTTTGCTGTAGGCCTTCCATACACCCTGATTACATATTCTGTGAAAGAGAATTCTTCTGTGGACCTTCAATTATGCACAAATTTCCTCCACAATAGTTCCCAAAGCATTTATACATCATCAATTCAATTGATGCAATCTACCACATTCTAGTACCAACTATCGGCAGGGGGTTAAAATATTTTCTTGAAAGCTCCCCCTAGGCCAGAGACCTCAACTAATTCTCAAAGGAATTTCTAGCGCCAAAATATGGTGCTGATCCATTTCCTATATCATAAGTAATCTTCTTCGCCAATTTCTTCTTCATTTGATTCTTGATCTCATCTATAGTAACTTTTCCTTTTCCCTTATCATCCTTCTGCATAATTTTCCCTTTGTTTACCAGACGCTTCTTGCTTCTATAGAATCTTGCAATGTGATCGGATTTGTTGTAGTTATAGCACACAAAATTTCTTTGTCCAGACCAGTTATTCCATTGGTTTTCTCTTGATATGCACTAGTTAGCAATATGACCAAATCTATTGCAAGCATAACATCTGACATTTCTATTGGAAATTTTTTTTGTCATATTTCTACATTCAACTAACTTATGATCATACTTATTGCAATTGAAATACTGACCAAAGAATGATGGACCACTTTGATTCATTCTAATTCTACATTGAGTAGCCATATGACCAAATTTATTGCAAAAAAAAAATATCAATTGAATTTTTGAGCATTAGGTTGTCTTACCAAATACCTTCTAGCTTTGTTAATCTGATTTCCAAGCCTAAATTTCCTTTGTCTAGATCCAAAGCTTTCTCCTTTCTCATATCCAAGACCTTGCTTGTCACCTCCAATCTTCTAACTCTGAAGTAGTTCATCAAGCTTAGCTAAGCTAGTCTTGAACTTTTCCTTGTATTCATTTGTAGTAGCAAGTTCATCCCTGAGAATAACAATCTGTCTTTCAAGCTCTTCTTCATTTTTTCTGGATTTTTGCAAATCAAGTGCTCTCTAAATGAAATTATCATTAATTTTGTTGCATTCCTCAAATTTTTCTTTCAAGGACTAAGTAAGATTCTCTTCACTCTTCTTTTTCTCTTCAATCTCCTTGGTAATCCTCATCACAATAGATTTCATCTCATGCTTTAGGACAACATTTTCTCTGGTGAGATTTTTACATTCTTCTATATTTTCCTTTAAGGCTTGACTTAGGTGTTCATCTTCCATGCTTTTACTCTCTTTCTGCTTGATCTAATCACAGAGTTCCTTTCTCTTTTCTCTAGATTTATTGATTTGATATTTCAATAATTGAATGAATTTCTCAGCATTCATGAGGCTTGCTTGAAATTCCCAAACTTCAAATTTGGACTTATCAAGATCATCTAGTGCCACCAAAAATTGTTTTTAAAGACTGCTAGAATCCATTGAATCACTTCCCGAATCTTCCCTAAGTTGTTAAACTTTCGGAGGTCCTGCCCCACTCACCTGTTGGAACCTGTCACCCTGAGAGGGGGTGAATTAGTGTTCCCAAAATTTAACTTTGGCCAACTCATTCAAACAACTCATACTAAACCAAAAGAAGGATGCAACAACACAAAGCAATTAACCACAACACCATAACACAAGATTTTTGCATGAAACCCCACAGAGAAACCAAGTGTAGATTTAACCACCAACATGATGATGCGCTAAGCCATAAATGCAATGCATTTAGGGCACACACTTCCTAGAGCCTCATCGCTTCAAATAAAAGGCTCACTACCCAAAAGAAGACTCACTTATCTTTATTAAAACAATTGGATTACATCCAAGATTTGGAAATGAGTAGTAAACAGTATCCTAATGCCCTCGACACAATCTCCGTTACACATTAATCGACTCTTTTCAATTGGCTGTGATTCTTCATACTTCACCACCAATCAACACCAATCTTTTCTCTACGCAAGTGAAACTATGCACAATCAATCAATCATCCTTCTAAATTTTGCATCACACACTATTGCATTGCAAAATTATATGAATAATCACTTATATATATCCACAACTAGAGATTACATCAACTACATGTTGGATTTTACAAAATATAAAACATTTACAAACTATCGGCTCAATCCATGAAATATTATGAATGTGAATCAACCAACATCGGCCAAAACATAGTGAAGAACCAAAACACCATCCTCGAACATGAAACACCTTGAAAAATTACTCCTCGAATATCTACAACACGCTATAATCACCCTATCGGCTTTTTCTGTTAGATGCCTTGTTTTAGCTTACTGATTAACACATGTCTCCAGTCTAACTTCTGGTAAACTTTCGGTATAGGAAAATAATGATGTGTGAATGTGATATCTAACTAAGTTTCCATCAATGACAACACCAGATGACTTGTGTAGTGTCTCTTTCCAACACAACTTGATATGTATACAATTGTAGTAACTTAGTACTCTTTATTGTTTTAGTGCCATCTCTTTTACATATGGTTGATTTAGGGGGTGTAGATAGAATTATTTCCAATGACATATACAAGGGTATTAATAGTAAATGAGACCAATGAATATACGATCTTTATATGGAATCTATGTGAGGGTATGACAAAGTCTATGCATATAGAAGGAAAAAAATTTATGAGGCGTTGATGAATATTTTGAAATGGTTTGTGGAGCTACAATATTCTATGTTTGCCACTTTAATGCAACCAGTATAGATTACATAAAGAATATTAGAGTAAATAGCATGGTATAACTAATCATCAAGTTAATTGAAGCAAGTCACATGTATTTTGGAGCTTTCTTTATCTATAAAATCAAAGCCAAAAAAATTCCCATCATGTCCAACATTTTGAAATATATGGATTGGAGATTTTTCAAGGCTTGACCCTTAATGGACCATTGCTTATGAGTATGGGGACAATGTTTTAATGGGGATCATTTCAAAAGGGTCCATATTTTATTGATTTGTAGAGATTGTATCTTATTGGAGGAACATTTTATATAAGAAGAAGATCTTAATGGGTCTTGAGAGCTACTTCATGGAAGGTAGTTGGTAGCTTAGAGGAGAGGAACTGGATTTACAACTATCACTACATTGTTTGAAAGTATATCCAAGCTATCAATTACAATAGATCTGCAATAAAAGGAGATCAATAATTTAGTAAGGAGACGTAGATTAAGAAATGAGAATCATAAAGTACTACTACAAGAGTATGGAAACATGATTTTTTGGAATATCTTGAAAGTATATTCTCTTAGGTAGAAAACACAACCTTTGACTAACTCCTCTTTCAAAACATGATTGTTGAATTGGTCAGGAAGCAAATTAGGATGTGTTTGCATACCATCCAAGAGTTGTAATCAGTATTTGAAATTTTTATAATGAGTTTGTTGAATGGAGTCTACATATGTAACCTATAAAGAAGGGGTGAGACTACACATACTTTCAAGAAAGTTGGCAATGATATTTGTAGTTAACAATCATTATGAAGTTGAAACTAAGGGGAAGATATTGGCCTACAAGTTGAAATATGATAATTATGCATTATAAAAATTAATTTCATCATGAAGTTGAAAATAAGTGGAAGATGACACTTATGGAATATTTTTTAAAGGTGTTAATGATAACTTTGAGTATGAAACTTTTCTACAAAAAGTATAAATTTTAAGGTGAAATTTTGTAAACGAGGAGTATTGGGTAAAAGCACAAAGTTGTATCACACTTTCAGCCAACTAAATGGTTTCCATCAAGCCATTTTTGGGCGGAAAGGATTCGATCAAGAAGGTTTTAGCCAAAACCAGGTGGCGGTGACATGACACTAATGTGGAAACAAGTTATCGATCGAAAAGGTTTCAATTGAAATTTTTTTAATTGAATATGTTTTGAGCGAACTGTATGAATAATAAATTTAAAAAAAGGGGCCCACGTATTTTCTATGGACCTGGGTGCTTGGGTGAATCTTTTGTGGGTGAGAGTTTTTCGACTGAGCAACCATTGCAGGTAGGTTTTATTTAATTATTATTTTGTTAGTGTATTATTTTTACTTTACCTATTATATGTACTTCTAAACAATAAATTTTGTAATAACACTACTAAACAGTTTAATTTTGTAACCCTAAATTACAAATATAGTTTTTCTTTTACCTATTATATGCCAAAAATATATTTATTAAGCTTCCCTTTGGTTTGGATAGAAATATATTTATAAACATTTTCAACAATCATTTAGGTATCCTATTCCCAATTTCCAAATCATTTGAACGGATTAAAATGGGAATTCAAACTCCCAAATGCTCTCATGCTTTGCATTTCTTGTTTTTTTTTATAAAATTTGTTGCAATGCTTATAATTTGTTTGAATTTTAATTAAAAGTATTTGTGAAAAATTTCACTCTTTTTAAATGGGTTTATTTCATATTAATAAGATTTTTGAGCCAAGAATTATTTTTAATTTATTACATGTATCAAAAAATCTATGAATAAAAATGGTTGCAATTCAACTTCAGTCCTTACCAAAGACTGCACATGTTGGTTTGGCAGAAACAGTCATCCTGATTTTAGAAAATTATGTGCAGTAGTTTGTCAAAATCCTAGGCCAGTGAAATTATTACTTTATCATATTTCTATATTCTCATGCATTGAACGTCCAATCAACAAAAACTATATATTTAATTACAAATATTTTGTATAGAATTAGTTTTAGCCATACATTTTTCCATGAACAACAGTGATGGGCTTATAATTATACATGTGATATCAATGTGGTTAAACCTATATGCACTTGAAAGGGATGGCTATCAAGAGGGATATGTAGCTAATTCTCAAGAACTCTATCGAACTCTTCCCCTTGAGGCCACTTTGTGCATATCACATACTAACCCCAGGAATAAAGTAACACCAATGAACCAAGTTGTCTTTGGTATTTTTTCCGTAGTTGGTTCTATGCATACTTGTAGACATATTTTCATTCACTTGCAAGAGATTTAGAGAAGGATTGTGTCATACATTGACACAGATAAATTGCATGAAACTCTTGATGAGTCAAAAACTTATATTATTAAAGAGGCATTCACCTTAGTTGCTTGTGAACTTAAAATATTTTTAATAGTGAAAGTTGTGCTAACCAACAAGAATTTTGATTCATGCTCAAATTAAGTAAACTGTAAATCAAGTTAGCAAAGTGATTTTTAAGTCAAATTATTAAGCTATATAGATTTTGGGTTCATGTTGACTAGGTTGTCCTTAATACAATGACTACTATACAAGTGGTATATTTTAATATTACACACAAACATCTTAATTTGATAGATGAGATAATTGACTATTGATGATTCTAAACACGATCCCTTCCTTGATTTTAATTTTTCATCTCCCTAGCCTTTTGTTTGTCCAAATATATGCATACACCTTCCTAATACAAATAGTCTCTACTCCTAAGCACATTGAATTGCCTTTTTATTTAGTCTAAAAGAACAAGTGGGCATCTATATCATTGTGGTGCATACACATGCACATGCATGCTCCTCTCCCCCATTCCCTCACACACACACAATAAATAAATGAATTCCTTTACCAATATTAGGTTTAATGAATATAATAATCAATAAACCTAAATTTAGAGTTGTGACATATCATGTAACACAATCTTCAAAATTAGAGGTAATGAAAATGCAAACACTTCTAGTTGATTTCAATGTTTGATAGATAATTGTGCATTATTTTGACCATCTTTTAAAATCTTAACCATAGTCACAACTTCTTATATATGCTTGAAGTAGAATTCCAAAATCTAAATTGGATTGCTCTCAAAATTTGATATGTTGATTCTAAGCAATGCAAGTTTAATCTTGAGTGTTATGGATACAAAATTCTTTGTGGATTCGGTTTGTATTATGTGGATTTGAATTGTTGAAATGGAAAATTTCTAAATCTATTCACCATCATCTTTGATGTTTGATAAACTTGTACAAACTATGATGTTTATAAACACCTTAAACAAGTTTTCTACATTGCTAGGGTCAAGTTCTCCTAGGTTACACCCTTGGATCAGTTGACTTTATAATTTGGAGAAAAGATTCAAAAACAAAATACATAAGTTGCATATAGTTGATCTCTATGAAGATGATGCAAATTTATGA
>VDFB02324223.1:0-14424 GCA_007258455.2 Sequoia sempervirens
CTCCTACTTCTTAAATGAAGGCATGTCTTGGTGATGGTTGGGGTTCCTTACACTTTACATATTCCTTCGTTAGGGAATATAAAGTCGACTCGATCTAGTCAAGCCTTCGAATAACATAATCCACACCTGCTATCGAAGATGGTTATTCTTTTGCATCGTGGGATAGTGTGAGCAACAATTGTAATGTCCTTAATGCCGATCCTCCTCATCCTTATGAGGAAGATGACCACACCTCTATTAAAGAGGTTAATGTTGGTAATCCTGTCAAGAAGGATGGTGGTGATCCTATAGAGGAGCATGATACCCTTTTCTAGAATAATGCTCTCTATGGAGATCTTCCTCCTTTGCATTCTACCTTCGTATCTTCTTCTTGTAAGTAGTCAAACTTTTCTCTATAAGAGACATGTATGCTTCCTACTCCTTATTCTTTATGTAAGCAAGAGCATATCTTTTTGAGGCTTCTAAAAGCCCGCTTGATTACTCTTCCTTCTCCTACACGCAAGAAATTTCATAAGAATGATAAAGAAAAAAATTCCTTCTGTGCATACCATCAAGTGCTTGGCCATTCCACTAGTGAATGTAAGGCCTTGAAGGACTAAATACAACAACTTTGTGATTTTGGTGCCATCAAACTCACGTTTGATTGATGCACCCGCACCTTCTTCAAATGACAAGTGATATCAAGATCTACCTCTATCCTATATGTTCTAAGTATCTTGCATAGTTCTCCTCCCCTATATGTTGGGGGCAACGATAGTTTGTTCTAGAGATGTGTATCCCTTGTAAAGGACCCCCTCTCTTCTCTCTATCTATCGACTGAAGCGTTTCTTGAGTGGACCCCTTTTTCTCTTGAAGGGTTCCCGAGGGACCTCTTTGAAAGCTTTTCTCCTTCAAATTAATTCATTCATGTCTAGCTTGGGGGCAAGCTGACTAGACCTCGCTTTTCAAACAATGCGTCGCTTGAGTGGAACCCTCTTCCATTTGAGGGGTTCCCAAGGGACCCCTTTGAAAGTTTTCCAATCTATTGACGGTCTACGTGACTATCCACTTACCTTCCCATGTGTCCGCTTTCGATTCCAGGTGCACATGTGAAGTTGCTTTCCGACTCTAAGGAGTCCCCTTGGGTTTCCTCCATGTAAGAGATCTTGGGGGATACCTCCTTGCAGATCTGTGGGTCTGTAGGGTGCTTCCTCCATGCGAGAGATCTTGGGGGTCGCTCCCTTATAGGTCTGCGGGTTTGTAGGTCGCTTTCTTTGGGTTTCCTCCATGTGATAGATCTTGGGGGACAGTTCATTGCAACTCTGCGGGCCTGTAAGACACTTTTTTGGGTACCCTCCATGTGAGAGATCTTGGGGGACACCTTCCTTGCAGGTCTGTTAGCCTGTATGGCGCTTACATTCTTAAATTCTCTCTTCTCTTCTCTCTTGTATATACCGGATCAAAGATCCACATCTTTTTCATCCTGAGTATATACCCTTCTTCATCTTAGAGTTCTTCTATGTATTATTTTTAATTTGGGGATGACGGATAGTACTAAGACAACTTTTTGCATTGAGGTCTCTTTACTTTGCTAACTTGAATCCTTTAGTTTTTCATGTTCTAGCAATGCTATATGGTGTAGGTCTTTCTTGTCTAACACATTTGTTTTGCAAGTCTCAGCCTGGGGGCATGTTTCCTTGGTTTGAAGGATTATCTGCTTCCTCTACAGTATCCTTTTGGCATATGATGTTATTTATGTTAGGTATATTTTCTTTAGCGTGCATATTAGTGTAGATTCATATGCTCGCTAAAGTGGGGGAAAAATGTATAGTCGTAAAATTGCACCTCTCGCAATTTCACATACATTCTTGCATCTACTTCAATGTCCACCCCCTTAGCATTTTTGTAGGCTCATTTTATCCCCTGCATCAACCTTTTTCCCTTATCAGGATGCTCCAACACCCCTTTTCAATAGCTACCTCACATGACAACTTTGCATCAACCTTGCGCTTTTCTTGTTCTTATTGTTTTGTTGTATGATGTGTCCGGACACTAGCACACTGCGCTAGCGTCTTGCAATGTCTCAATGCTCAAGTAGTTGTTTCTGAGCATGCTTGCCACTTGTCTTCACCTTTTGTTGGTGGTAACGGCCCGGGACACCTTGTAACGATTGAAGAAGCTTCTTTTCCCTCCTTTTAAGTCATCCTTTTAATCCATTTCATCTTCTAACTTCTTCCTCTCCTTCATAGCTTCTCTTTCAAGCATTCTACCATCTTGCTCTTGCTTGCACAACTCTCTTGTTTGTTACAACAACTTTCTACAACACTTTCAAGCTCTCACAACACCCTTTGCAACACCCTTTTGGCTTTTGCAGCTCTATCTCCCTTTCCTTATGCTTGTAAGCATCCTGGGATTCCATATCCCCTATCTATTGCATCTCATACTTTGTGATACGGGTTTTGTTCGAGCGGGGATTGCTTTTATCACCTCTTTTGTGATACAGGTTCTCCTCTTCGAGTGGGGTTTTCTTTAATCACTTATACTTGGTGGTGTGGATTCTACTCTTGAGCAGGTTTTGCTTTCACCACACTACTTTTTCCATTTCAGTTACACTCTTTCTTTCCATCTGGCTATCCGTGGACGTGGGCACATCAAAATAGAGGTTTGATAGAGGCAAACCCCTATACAGCCCCAAAACTTTCTCTCAATCTTACAAAAGCAGGTATTGAAGATATCTACTAGCTGGAGGCTTCATTACTTGGATTGTTGTGAGCATTTTCTTTCCTTTCTTCTCCTTATCTTTATCATTTCTATTTCGCTTTATTTCAGTCCTATTACATTCTACTACTTTATCACATTCTATTAGTTCTTAGTAATTTGTTTACTAGTAGCCAATTAAGCATTTTCTATGACATTCTCGCTTCCTGGTCCATACGAGACGCCAGCATGCCTCTGGGACACTAGTGCGCCATGTTGTCGTTCGTATCCCACGCTGTCATCTTTTGGTCGAGAGCTTGTCAGTTTGTCCAAAAAAAAATTGTGACCTGCTCTTTCAGATTTTGAAACTCTCACTATTGTTCTTGAGGTAGTTTAGGGTAGTTCACCCCATGAGGCTCTCTGAATGAAGAGAACTCGTGAGTATCGAATTCCCCCTTCTCTACATATACATATATTGATAAACACACAGACACATATAACTTAATTTGATAATCAAAATGTATGGTGTTGCTTTTAGTTGGGAAATGAAATGACACAAATATATACATAAATTCATGAATTAAACCTGTATATGTACATATATGTATATACTTACATACATACATACATACATACATGATAATGAATACGTATGGTGGTTTGTTTAGTTGTTAAGCAAAATATCACAAATATATATACATAGTTTCTTGAATATAAAGGGGGGTTTTCTATTAGACCCATAAGAAAAGAGAACCCCGAATTTAGAAGATTGCTTAACATTAGAATAAATATTTAATTAACCCAAAAAGATATACACATTTTCATGAATAGAAACAAGGTGTTTCAGAATTAAACCATAAATAATGAGGGTATCACATTATACGTGCTTTGTTAATTATATGATCGTTAAATGAGCCAAGGGGTCATTAGAATCAAACTGTAGATGGATTTCACAATGATGGGAGAAATATAATGATCACAAGCACATAGTAGATTCACGAGTATTGTTTTTTGCAAAATGAAAGGATGAATGATAGCTTGATGTTACTTGAAAGCATGGAGAGTATCCTGTAGGCATATCACATGACAGACACAATAGTTGGCCAATAGTAAGGCATGATGAAATAATGATTCAAATAGTGAAAAAGTGTGGGTAATAAGCCCCTAATTACATAGAATCATGTATAGCAATGAGGGTTTTTAATAGAAGACCATAAATAATAAGGGTAGTGAATTATGCATAGTCTGTTGATTATAATATTATATAACCATAAAAAGGCAATGGGGATTTGGAAACAAACAATAAAACACTATGAACTGGACATTGATGGTTGAAATAATGAATTACTAGAGTAGAGTAGATCCATGAGTACCATTATTTGCAAATTGAAAGGTGAAATGATAGTTTGACGTTACCTAAAGCCATGAATAATATCCCCTATGCACATGACATGATGGAGAGTGCAACTGACTAAGAGTGGTGGATGATGAAAAATGAGAAAACGATGAAAAAAGTGTGGGAAATAATCCCCTAATTAGACTTCAATGTGTATTAACTAAATTTAATAAGGAGTTTGGTATGTGCCAACACACATTGTTGACATGGTAGTTGTAATAGGAAACAACACAACATCAAACATCTTATACTAAAATTTGATTTAATACATTAGTAAATGAGTGGTATAAGTTAATTTAGTAAAAATGTGAATGGACATATATGATTATTAAAAGGAGCATTTTTAGATTTTTTGCGGTGGCGGAAGCACATGGTTATTGAGGTAATAATGAATATGTATTATGTGTCACTTCTAAATGACCACTTTTATGATTTTAATAAATTAGTAAATGAGAGGTATAAGTTAATTTAGATCTTTGGTGGTGGCGAAAGCGCACCGTTAATGGGGTAATAATGAATATGTATCGGGTGTCACTTCTAAATGAACACTTTTTGACATTTGTACACATACCAAATCCTCCTAAATTCATTGTAACTATCCATTATCTAGAAGCTAAAACAATAGTTCAAATTTTTAAGTCACATATGAAGAAACTAATTTTTTTTTTCAAAATTTGAGATACCACTTAGGAGCTTAGGTTGTGTGAAGTTAGGGTGGGTAGCTACTAGGGCCTTTCCCCTAGTTTTCTTTTTGAATTATTTTTTGACGCATGTAGGTCTACACTTTGTTGATCATTAAATAGGTTTGACATTGCAAATACTTTGTTTTGTTTGCACATAAATTAAAAAACCCTCTTTGCTTGCTCTACTCCTATTTGCATCCATCCCCGTTGAGATGTGTTCATAGAATTAAAAAAGGAAAATGTCAAATGCATTTGTTAAATGTTTTTGATCAAAAAGAAAGGTTTTGAAAGGGCCCTGACCCTCATACAAGGAGAAAGATAGGGCAATAAGCACAACCTGACAACAAAGGACAACCAAACAAAACAATGACAGGACTATAGGAAACAGAGAATTACAATGCAAGAGACACCACCCAAACTACAAAACACCACTCAACCAACACTAAGTCACAGTGATACAAAAAATTATTCCATGAATTTTTGCTGTAATGTAATACAAGAACTTTTTAACACAATTTCTTTTGCCCTTTTTATACAAGGAGAAGACACCAGATCACTTACAGAACCAACTTCCAATCTTGAAGTTACAAAAGAGGGGTCCAACATTAGGGAGGAGGAAATTCCTTTAAAAGCTTCATTCTAAAACTCTACAAGGGAAGTAGTGTAATCCTGCACAACAATTGGAATCTTTTCCTTCTTCCAAATGATGTGTTGCTTCTTGTAATTCAAGCAACTAATAGAGGCATGACCCACTTTACCACAAGAAAGGAAAATAATTGGGGAGTCCTCATAATCAATCTGCTGCACCCCCTTATCAAATGATGTGTTGCTGAACAAGATTATTCTCCACAAGCACACAAAATCTGGCAAATAACAAGTGCTTTATGGATTTGGTGACCTTATTAGAGTACAGTAATTCCCAAAAGAGTTAGCAATGCTCATAAAAATCTTTTTCATTATAGAACTCTAAAGGCAGCCCTAGCAAACAAACCCAAATAGGAAATTTGAAAGTGTTTATTAATGGGTTGAAACCAAGGGACCACTTTTTAAGAAAAAGGCCATTAGAGCCAAAAAAAAAACCAGGGGCCATTTGAAAGGACCCTTAAACAATCTTCCTCATAGGGAACAGAAAAAAGAAAGCAATCATTGAACATAGCAGTTATCTCAACGAAACCATTCATCTTCCAAGCTCAAAGGACCCATCTTCTCACAACATCGATATTCGAACAATTGCCACAAAATCTCCCAACCAAAGAGCTCTTAAGCCACTCCAAAGACATAGAAAGAAAAGGATTAGGAATGCCAATTTGAATTTGACCATCCTCCATAACTCTATGGAACAACTATTTAAAACTTTGTAGTCAAAACCATCCTGCAGGTTAGACATGCCACCCACTTCCTTAGCACACAACCCATCCAACACTCTAGGGTTTGAATTTGGGACAAGAGAGGAAGAAACAATAACCACAACAGGAATCTCATCAAGAGGAGGGGAAACAACACCTCCCTCAACAAAATAAGGGAGAAGAAAATCTACCTTGAGACCCTTAAACTATGTATTTTTAAGGGTATACCCCACAGATTTCGTAGCCTCACTCTTCTGAGCCTTCTGCCGTGCCTCAAGAAGGATATCAAGAAGAAACTCATCCTCCTCAGAAAACCCTTCATTATCCCAGACATCAGCAAGAGGAGAACCATCAATAGGATCTAAGTCATAATCAGAGGAAAGAATGTCTTCCTCATCCCATTCCTGTGCCCACAAATCAACTTCCGAGGAGATATGGGCATCTCCACCAAATTCAAAACATACACCATCACCAACCCAAATACACAAGAGCCACCCCTAATCACCCCGAGGGGAAAATAGGGGAACCCACCTTCCAAACCGGCACGCCCAACTCTGTGAATTGTCCATCGACAGGGTCCTTAGCTTCAAACGTCTTGCCTTCGTCGGAGAAGGAACAACTGAAACTACCGCCATCGCACAACCACACACAGTCCACGCAAGACCCCACAGTTGAAATGTCTGCAGCAACCAGCGAAGGAGCCTCCAAAGCGGACCCATCAACATGAGTATCTTCACCTCCCTCGTCGCCCTCTTCAGAGGATTTTGAAAATCCACCCCCGCTCCTCTTCCCGCCTGTCTCCCTCTTCCCGCTCGTCATGATATCTCTTCTTTCATTGATTTGTTAAATGTTTCATGTTAGGATTTTTTTGTTTTGGAAAAATCAATTGATGCTTGGAAACACCTTGGATTTTTTTTGGAAATGCTACCCCAAGTATAGAGTAGCGTGGGTTAGGAAAGTGTTTGGCATAATAATTTCGGCAAGAAAAATATCAAACCTTAGACAATTCTGCAAGTGTTTCAAGGTTGATTTTGATTTTGGTACATTTCGTATTTATAATTGGCAAGTGAGTGTTGATTTAGCAAGGTAGGTCAAAACTTATAACATAGATGCTAGTATATGTGATGATTCTCAATAGGTTCAAACCTTCACATACTATCACTATCTAATTCACTTATGTATGATAGTCTCGAATTTAGCGATTGTGAGGGTTAGAATAATCAAAATGACATACACCTTAAGACAATAGACAATATATAATCATATATTATACTACAAATAAAAGTTATCTTTTCCTTATCAAATAAATTATGCGAAGCAAAATAAGACCATTCTTGAGTTTTACCTTAAATCAACATACTAGTATATAATGTTGAATTCGATAAAGCTATCATTCATAGAAGTCTCAACCAAACATTTCTAGAGTTTAATAGATATAATACATATAATACGAGATTTGACAATTAATGGGAAAACGATATTTATATAAAAACATAAAATAGTTCTTGAAATAAAAATTAGAGTAAACTAGTATGTATATTTTATATACATTTATCTTAAAGATATCAAGAGATGTCATTATGATATTGAATTTGTCATGAAGGATAAATAGGTGCCTCAAGATTAATGTCTCTTTATGTCTTTTAAATATATGTATTTAAGATATCTATGTTAAAAATCTATTTTTCATTTTTTTTACTATGAAATTTTGGTATTTATGAATACAATGAGATATCGTCCTTCGCACGAATTAAAATTCATTTTTTTACTTTATATATATATATATATATATATATTTTAAATTATGGATATTTATTTTTGGAACATGAGATGAAGTTCATTCCATATTCTAGACCAAATCAAGAAAGCTTTGAAATAATAATGATAAACATAAAATGTAAAAACAAGATGTAAAGTGCAATATATATATCTTGCTCATACTCATATTACAAAATTGTTTACAAAAAACATAATTTCATTTTTTAATATTAGCTTTCATTGTTTAACCTTTTGTTTTTCAAGTATAAGTACTTCAAATACTCTATTTATTAAAAATTAAACTCTATCTTCACTTCCATTATTTGTATCTACTAGCACTTGCACAAAGGGGTGCAAGGGTTATGCCGATAGAAAAATATAACACCATGTTTTCCTTTGTGATGATTCTCAACTTGTAGGAGAGAAAAACAAGACGTTAGAAACAATATTAAAAAAGGCTAGTTGTTTTAGAAGACTCGGTACTGCAGGCATTTTCTCGAAGGAAAAATGATTGGAACTCTACTATAGTTTTTTTTTCTTGGGCTAACAAACAGCTAGGGCATAACCCGACATCTTAGCATAGCCTGAAAAATAGTTAATGTCTATCACAAAGTACTGGTTTCTAGCCTTACTGTCCCTAAAAAGATCAAAATTAAACAAACCTGAACCCAATACATTACGCAAACCACTTGCGAGCTCCTCAATAAATCTAGCCGGGGGCAACTCAGTTTGCTCAATCTCCATTCCTTCATCATAATCCTCCACAGCCATGTTCGATATTTGTGAAAAAGGCATAAGATCCACAACAGAGCTTTGCATTTTCTCATGACTAACATCACACAGAGATTTTCTCTTCACACACTCAACAAAATCACCAACAACATACACCTTAAAGATCACCCCACTGTGGTTCAGAAACTCTTGAAGAAGAAGTGGTGGCTTCAAGCTTTTCAAACCCTTAGAGTTAAATACAAGTGACATGTCACGAGAAATACCACTTCCATTTGCTAGCAAGGCCTTGGCAATAACATGAAACTTCAATACCTCCAGAACTTTTAAATCGGTAAGCTCTTCTGGCTTATCCACAACAATCTGCATGGGAACAACTGTTTCATTTCCATCCATGGCTTTTAGATTTTCTACCCCGTGTAGCATGGAAATGCAGCTATGCAGCTTTTCAATGGCTTCAGGGGGGTCAATTACAATCACAAGAGGGTATTTTTCACAATGCTCCATGAGCTGTTCATTATATTATTTGTCATACAATTTGTGCATAGTAACATTGAAAGTCCTCTGGTCCAAAAGAGGTTTGGTAGAATCCACATAAATGAGATCAATGCCTCTAGATTTAGCAAGGTCCACCAAAGATGAGTAGAAAACTCTTGCGCATCTTCTCCGATAGAGCACAACCAATCTTGTAGTGTAACTTGTCTGACATCTTGATTATAAGACTCTCTCTAGCCACTAAAATCCCTTGAGCAGACCTAAATTTAACACTGAAGCCCTTTCGTTACTCAATCAACCCCAAATTTCACTAAAATTCCCCCATTTCTTAAACAGCTCTCAATTTAATAAAATTTCTTTCAATAGTCCTGATTTTTACACTATAATCCCCTCATTCCCTAACATACATAAATTGAATTCAAAATTCCCCTCGTTAAACAACTCTAAATTTGAACACTAACACCCCCTCACAGCTTAAACAACTCCAAATCTACACTACAACCCCCACATTCCTTAAATAGCCCAAATTGAACACCAAAACCCCCTTATTCCTTAAACAGATCCAAAATTTACATCAAAATCCTCTAATTCCTTAAACACGCCTATAATTTAGTCTAAAACCCTTACACTAGATGGCTATATCATTTTCCATAGGGAATGATTTGCTTATAAAGCCATCAAACCAGTTCCTTGCCCTATATTCTAGTTTTCACCATGAAAAAATCCTTAAAAGGCGGCTAATTTTCTGCCGCTCATAAAAACTTTGGCACCGCCACACTCTCTTGTATGCTTGCAATCAGGTAAATTTGATCCTAATGATGGAAGCAAGCTAAAGGTAAAACAAATATTTGTGCAATTATTTTTTGGCGAAATCACTTACTGTAAAGCACAAAATTGGTTCGTGGTGCTCAGCATTGGCCAATCTTTGGTAGTATGTGATTCTCGAAGCTGTAAGATTGTTCGAAAATGCCAAATTTATTTTATTCTATCTTCTCTACTGCACTATCAGTTCTCAACGGACAAAAAACAAATTATTCAAAGTTGTCCAATCGCATTTTTCGCAAACTATTCTGCGGCCAAATTTTCATCAGAGGGAGTGAAATTTTGAGGTTGAACTCACCGGAAAACAGGCTTCCTATTAGATGTCTTCAGCAACACCACTTACAATTTCCGCTCGATGGTCCCTCCACCATTTGGGGTTTTCTAATATGTTGTATATCTTCCTTGTTGCTGCAGAAGCGAAAAGGTTAGTACTTTGGGGATTGATTGCGATCCGAAAATTCAAAGAGCAGAGTTACCAAGTGGAGATGATCTAGCCATTTAGTCGATCCAAATAGAGACAAACGTCTCTTCTCCTCCCAATAGTTGCATCCATGTGTGATTGCAACAAAGATATTTATTAGACTATTAGTTTTTTTGACAAACAACTTGGTTTCCTTGGCAGATAGAAGAGGTCAAAAAACCTGGTTTGGAGCCGTGTGACAGGTTTATGTGAAAATTCTATTGCAGTTACTGATTATTAATCTCCTATCTAATACATAGATTATTTGACTTTGAAAAATTAATTCTCAGCAAATATCGAAAAATAACACAACTGCAACTTCACCAATAAAAACTCACAGGAATAGAGGAGAAAACATTCACAATAAAGAACACAATATTTTTGGACAAATTGTCCGTGGAAAAACCCCGAAGGGAAAACCACTACTGCAGATGAGGAATTATATTAAACTTCAACAAAATTAAGGAATACAAAACTGCTTGCCTCTTACTGGCAGAGCTCCGGCAATATCCTTCTCCGAAAATTCTTCCCTCAATTTCTCCTGCTGAAATTCCATAGCTACTATCCCCAACGCTATCACTGCGCCCTTGCTAACACTGCAAGACTATTTGCTCTCACTGCAAATTTACTTGCTATCACTGCAAGTCTTTCTCAACTCTATACTTGTGTGTTCTCCAAATGCCCATTGATCCCCTTTTATACTTTTCTCATTGGAAAACCAATGGCCATGATTTAATCTCAATCAATGGCTAAGATTAAATAGACTCTAACAACCCTAACTAACTGGATTCTAGAAGTCTCTAGGGAAATCAATTTATTTAATTACATAATTATCTAGACCTTTCAGCCCTTCTGGAGGTCTCTAGAAAATAATTAAATAATTAAATAATTTCTTGGGAATGGAGACACTTGTCCAAGCTACATAAATTAACACTCCCTCTTAGCGAGGAAGGTGTTCTGCATGACACCCAACTTATCTCTGAAGAAGATGAATTTCACCTTCCCTAATGCCTTGGTCAAAATTAATACGCCTGGCGTCACGTAGGTATATCTTTGTAGGCGAACAATCCCGTCTTTGTACACAATCTACGATGAAATAACCTTCGATGTCTATATGCTTAGACCTATGTGAAACACCGGATTCTCAGACAACTTGATGCAACTCTGATTGTCACAATGTATCACCGTAGTCTCAACCCTCTGACCAAACAAGGCCACTAGCAACTTCCGAAGCCATATCGCCTCACACGTCGCCATGCTAGCTGCTATGTATTCTGCCTCTGCAGAACTCAAAGCCACAGACTTCTGCTTCCTGCTATACCAAGAGACAACTCCTGATCCCAAGCTAAAGCAACACCCTGAAGTGCTTTTCCTGTCCGTTGTACTGCCTGCCCAATCTGCGTCAGTATAGCCTATCAACCTGATACCATCACCTCGAGCATATTTGATTCCATACTCGATTATACCACTCAAATACCGCAACACATGCTTTGCCGCTGTCCAATGCACTCTCTTCGGCTCGACCATGAACTGACTAAGAGAGTTTACTGCAAAGGATATATCTGGCTTGGTGTTGACCAAATACATGAGAGACCCAATCAACTGCCTGTATAAGTTGGGGTCTACATCCTTCTCCCTGGATGTCTCTACCTTCTTCCAATTCGTGATCATAGGAGTAGACATGGCTCTGCAATCTTCCATCTCAAACCTCCTCAAGATTTCGATGCAGTATTTCCCTTGTCCAAGGAAAATCTCTCTATCTGTCTGCCATACCTCCATGCCTAGAAAGTAGTGCATAAGCCCCAAATCCTTCATCTCGAACTTTGCTGCAAGGTCCCTCTTTCACTCCTCTATGAGCCCTAGTGAACCTGTTAAAAACAAGTCGTCCACATAAAGAACAAGAATGAGAACCTCACCCCCAACCACCAAGTAGTAGAGGTTAGCATCCGCTTCACTCTTCACGAAGCCCATTCCCTGCAAGTATTTATCAATGTGCTCATACCGCCACGGGGCTTCACTTGAGTTAGGTACAAAGCTCCTCCTTCAAATCTCGCACCGCGTGGGTTGCATGTGCGTACTTCTAAAATACCTCCGTTTCTATGCTTATACCTTCTCTTTCAATTCACCATTAAAAGCCGTCCCGACATTCATCGATGGATCACGCCATCCCGTTTTATTAGCGCAGAGAGAGATCACGACTCGTATAGAAGTATACCTGGCCACTGGAGCAAATGTCTCCTCATAGTCAATTCCCTCCTTCTGAGAGAAACCCTTGGCCACAAACCTTGCCTTGTATTTCTCGATGCTACCATCTGCACCGTGCTTGATCTTATAGATCCAGCATGATCCAACCACTGCCCTATCTGTCGGTCTAGGCACAACCTCCCACACATCGTTCTGCACTATTGAGGTATACTCCTCAACCATTGCATCTTGCCACACTGTATGCGGCCTCCACATTAGCTGAGGCTATACCTGTGACTAACTAATGCCATATAGTCATCATACCTGGCTGGTTGTCTCCGCTGTCTACTACTCATCCTAGGAGCTCCCACAAACTCCTGAGTATCCCTTTGTGACTGCTGGTTCTTGCTACCAACTGTAGAGGATGAAGTATCAACCTCCATATCACCCTAATGCATCTCTTGGATCTGCTGCATCTGCTGCTCCATACTCTGCGAATTCTCAGCACCTGAGCTTGTGCATGTACTAGTAACTGTACTCGAGCTTCGCTGTCCTTGATCTGGTTGAACGATCCTTGGAGCTTCCACTAGTTGCTCACTCTGATCATCTGCTGGCAAATCTCTGGACCTCCTAAATGCCTTGTCCTCCATGAACTTGACATCACGCCTAACTATAGTCCTCTTGGTCCCTGGAATAGATATCCGATATGCCTTTGAGGTTTCACTGTACCCCACAAAGTACCTCTCCGCACCGGACGGTCTCTGGAACGCGGTCAGCCTAGAATGTGACAATATGCCAAACTCCCAAATATCCTGAAGTGGCTGACATTTGGCTTCTTCCCTGAGAACGCCTCCTCTGGTGTCAACTTGCCCAATACCTTATGTGGAACCCTGTTTTGTATGTACACTGTTGTACTGCATGCCTATGCCCATAAGTAACGTGGCATATCCTGGTCATACAACATAGCCCTTGCCGCCTCTGATATAGACCGATTCTTCCTCTCAGCAACCCCATTCTATTGTGGGTTGTAAGGAACAATCCACTTTCTCTTGATTCCTTCCCTGGTACAGAACTCCTGGAACTCTTTCCCTTTGTACTCGCCACCATTGTCTGACCGAAGAACCTTTATCTTCCTCCCTATCGAATTCTCCACAAGAGCTTTGAACTCTTGGAAGCGACTGAAAACCTCATCCTTGGTCTTCAAGAAGTATATCCAGGTCTTCCTAGAGAAATCATCAATAAAAGTAACAAAGTACTATATCCTCTCGAGATTCTCAATACGACATTGGTCCACATATAAAACCGAATGTACTAGATCAAGAACACCCTTGATCTAGTGTCACCCTTGGAAAAAGTTGCTTTCAAGAACTTCCCCAACACACATCCTCGTATATACATCATCATGCCTGCTCACCTCAGAACACCTGTCATGTTCTCAATGGCATTTGCGCTCCATGATGTATATGGCCCATCCTCCTATGCCATAGCTCTTCTTGATCTCTAGAATTACTACTGCTCATCAGTGTCTTATGAGTATCAAATTGCAACCTGTAAAGTCAGCCACTCCTAACTCCAATAGCTGTGGGTGATTTCCAATCCTTGTGCTTGATTAACACATTCACCCCTCTAAACAGTACATTGTACCCTTTATCCTGAAGGATGATGGAAATCAAATTCATACCCAAGCCTGACACATGAAACATATCATGAATGGGAATCAACTTGCCATTCTCCCTCTAAAATAGAATAGTCCCTTTCCCAACTGGATTGAGTTTGGACATGTTTCCCATATGGATCCTGATGTCCTCCTCCTTGTAATGAAGTACTCTCTAACTCCAATCATATGAAATGACACTCCACTATCTATATACCAAA
>VDFB02324223.1:14444-25732 GCA_007258455.2 Sequoia sempervirens
CGCTCATACCACGCCCTGGGAGCCTGCTTGAGTCCGTACAAAGCTTTCTTCAATCTGCACACGTGGGTTGTACTGCTGTGTGCTACAAAGCCCTCTGGTTGTTCTATGTATACCTCCTCTTTCAATTCACCATTAAGAAACGCCGTCTTGACATCCATCTGATGGATCTGCCATCCCATTTGTGCTGCAAGAGAGATCACGACTCGTATAGAAGTATACCTGGCCACTGGAGCAAATGTCTCCTCATAGTCAATTCCCTCCTTCTGAGAGACCCCCTTGGCCACAAACCTTGCCTTGTATTTCTCGATGCTACCATCTGCACCGTGCTTGATCTTATAGATCCAGCGTGATCCAACCACTGCCCTATCTGTCGGTCTAGGCACAACCTCCCACACATCATTCTGCACTATTGAGGTATACTCCTCAACCATTGCATCTTGCCACACTTTCTGTTGTGCGGCCTCCTGATAGCTAGAAGGCTCACTATCTACCAACTGACTAACTAATGCCATATAGTCATCATACCTGGCTGGTTGTCTCCGCTGTCTACTACTCATCCTAGGAGCTCCCACAAACTCCTGAGTATTACTTTGTGACTGCTGGTTCTTGCTACCAACTGTAGAGGATGAAGTATCAACCTCCATATCACCCTAATGCATCTCTTGGATCTGCTGCATCTGCTGCTCCATACTCTGCGAATTCTCAGCACCTGAGCTTGTGCATGTACTAGTAACTGTACTCGAGCTTCGCTGTCCTTGATCTGGTTGAACGATCCTTGGAGCTTCCACTAACTGCTCACTCTGATCATCTGCTGGCAAATCTTTGGACCTCCTAAATGCCTTGTCCTCCATGAACTTGACATCACGCCTAACTATAGTCCTCCTGGTCCCTGGAATAAATATCTGATATGCCTTTGAGGTTTCACTGTACCCCACAAAGTACCCTCTCTCTGCAATCTGATCTAACTTGGAACGTGTTGCCCCTGGAATGTGACAATATGCCAAACTCCCAAATATCCTGAAGTGGCTGACATCTGGCTTCTTCCCTAAGAACGCCTCCTCTAGTGTCAACTTGCCCAATACCTTATGTGAACCCCTGCTTTTTGTATGTACATCAAGAACCGCATGCCTATGCCCATAAGTAACGCGGCATATCCTCGTCATACAACATAGCCCTGTCAGCCGGATATAGACCCATTCTTCCTTCCTCAAAGAACCCCATTCCCATAGGGTTGTAAGGAACAATCCACTTTCTCTTAATTCCTTCCTTGGTATAGAACTCCTAGAACTCTTTCCTTTGTACTCGCCTCCATTTTCTGACCAAATAACCTTTATCTTTCTACCTATTGAATTCTCCACAAGAGCTTTGAACTATTTGAAGCGACTAAAAACCTCATCCTTGGTCTTCAAGAAGTATATCCAAGTCTTCATGGAGAAATCATCAATAAAAGTAACAAAGTACTCATATCCCTCGGGAG
Organism: Sequoia sempervirens; assembly: GCA_007258455.2. NCBI lineage: Eukaryota > Viridiplantae > Streptophyta > Pinopsida > Cupressales > Cupressaceae > Sequoia > Sequoia sempervirens. Next base: position 15,922 of record VDFB02324223.1, read on the forward strand.
AGATTCCTCTAATATTGGTCCACATATAAACCGAATGTACTAGGATCAAGAACACCCTCTTGGATCTAGTGTCACTCCTTGGAAAAAGTTGCTTGAAACTTCCCCAACACACATCCCTACATACATCATCATGCTCGCGGCTCACCCCCGTGAACACCACAAATTACACGGCATTTTAAGTGCTCCATGATGTATATGGCCCATCCTCCTATGCCATAGCTCTCCCTGATCTCTAGAATTACTGCTGCTCATTAGTGCCTTATGAGTATCAAACTGCAACCTGTAAAGTCGGCCGCTCCTAACTCCAATAGCTGTGGGTGATTTCCAATCCTTGTGCTTGATTAACACACTTGCCCCCTAAAGAGTACATTGTAACCTTTATCCTGAAGGACATATATGGAAATCAAATTCATACCCAAGCCTGGCACATGCAACACATCATGAATGGGAATCCGCTTACCATTCTCCCTCTGAAATAGAACAGTCCCTTTCCCAACTGGATTGAGTTTGGACATGTTCCCCATAGAGATCTGCATTCTGATATCCTCCTCCTTATAGCTGGAGAAGTACTCTCTAACTCCTGTCATATGAAATGACGCCCCACTATCTATATACCAAACACCCTGTGAGGTTGAGCTAGCCATACAAGCTATGAGAGCGAACTCATCCTCCATTCTACTAGAGAGCTCATCTGCACTTGCTGAAGCTGTTGTCTGCTTCTTGCCTTTCTTCCTTTGCGGGCAATCACTGACATAGTGGCCAAACTCGTGACAACCATAGCACTTCACTTTGGATAAATCCTTCTTCTTCTTCTCACCTTGTGAATTTGATCCTTTGCTTGACCCCTTCTTTGCTTTCCCTTTTCCTGCAAGGGCAACGTTCTCCTGTTCCGCCTCACTTTGCTGACTCTTGCTATTGGTCCTACTGACAAGACTTAGTCTAAGCTCCTCCTGAGTGAAGTCACTCCAAAGTCGATCCCAACTCGGCAAGGTGTCTCGTCCATTAATAACTTGAACAAAGACATCCCACTGCTTAGTAAACCCATTTACGGCTATCCGCACTAGCTCGTCATCACCTAGATTATCTCCAACAGCAGCCAACTCATCCTTGACAAGTCTGAGTCTGGTGAGGTAACTTGTCACGTCCTCTCCCTTGTTCATCCGAGTAGTCCTCAACTTTTCTCTGAGAATTAGCTTCCGGTTAGTGGTAGCATTCTGGTACAGATTCAGAATGGCATCCCACATCTTCTTCGCTGTATCTAACTCTGCGACATGTGGAACAATATGATCCTTGACACCATCAAGAATCATCCTCCTCGCCTTGGCATCTTCCTTCTTATATGCTAAGAGCTGTGCTGGATCTGTAGGTACAGGTACAACACTAGTCACATATTCCTTGATCCCATTCTCTTCCAGCAACAAAGAAATTATGGCTTTCCAGACACCAAAATTTGAGGCTCCATCCAATCTGTCCTGATCTCTTAAACCTGCTGAGGCCATCTCAAAAGATAAAAGAAAACAAATAATAATAATTCTGAAGAGGCAGGATCTTTCCTTCCTGTGTTGAGTGTAATCTGCCCTCAGATCAGCTCTGATACCAAGTGAAAATTCCTATTGTAGCTATCGACATTAATCTCCTATCTAATACATAGATTATTTGACTCAAAAATTAATTTCTAGCAAATATCGAAAAATAACACAACCGCAACTTCACCAATAAAAAACTCACAGAAATAGAGAAGAAAACATTCACAATAATAAACACAATATTTTTGGACACATTGTCCGTGGAAAAACCCCGAAGGGAAAACCACTACTGCAGATGAGGAATTATATTAAACTTCAGCAAAATTAAGGAATACAAAACTGCTTGCCTCTTACTGGCAGAGCTCCGGCAATATCCTTCTCCGGAAATTCTTCCCTCAATTTCTCCTGCTGAAATTCCACAGCTGCTATCCCCAACGCTATCACTGCGCCCTTGCTAACACTGCAAGACTATTTGCTCTCACTGCAAATTTACTTGCTATCATTGCAAGTCTTTCTCAACTCTATACTTGTGTGTTCTCCAAATGCCCATTGATCCCCTTTTATACTTTTCTCATTGGAAAACCAATGGCCATGATTTAATCTCAATCAATGGCTAAGATTAAATAGACTCTAACAACCCTAACTAACTGGATTCTAGAAGTCTCTAGGGAAATCAATTTATTTAATTACATAATTATCTAGACAACTCAGCCCTTTCTGGAGGTCTCTAGAAAATAATTAAATAATTAAATAACACTACTTGGGAATGGAGACACCTGTCCAAGCTACATAAATTAACAGTTTAGGCACAAAGCTTTACAATATATAGCCTATTGGGCTAATTAGAAGATTATTACTTTTTCTGACAAACTTGGTTTCCCTGCCAAATGAAAGAGGGCTAACAACCTGGTTTGGAGTGTGAGACAGGTTTAGGCACAAAGTTCATACAATATATAGTCTATTGGCAAAAAATAATCATTAATAATAAATTTCAATATCAATTTAAATTTTGTTAAATAATTAATCTATTTAATAAACTGTTTTTATTTGTTATTCATTTGTCCAAAAATAAAAGTTTTGTGAAAGTTATTACGTTGATTATTAAGTATAGAGATTTAGGAGGAAATCAAAGAGATAATAGTCATTATATTTGTTGGTAATTTATTTGTTATTAAATTTGTTATTGATTTTGCATATAAAAGAATATTCCGAAAACAATTAGAAAAAAGCATAGAGTTCATTGGATTGTGGTGGGTGCAACTTTTAAAATGCTAAAATAATAATTATTTTTATTGATTAAAAATAGTAAGTCATATTCAACTTGACTAATGAAGTTTGTACGTATTTCAAATAGATCAATAAAACATTACCATCTAGTTTTTTCTCTTTTAATAAAAAAATATATTGAAATATTGTAACATTTCACATATTTCTATAATAATTATATTTAAATTTTATTCTTTAATAATAAAAAGAATTTTAATTAATGTAAAATAAGATTATTATTTAAAATTATATATATATATATATATATATATATATATATATATATATATTAGTATGAGATAGTAAGAAAACAAACTAATCTTCTGTGTAATGTGGTCAGACTTAAGTATTTATTCACAACATGTCCAAAGGCTCCCAAATTGTTTTCCTTATATTTTTATTTTTTAAATTGTAAATTTATGTCATTTTTTAGCCATTTTGATTTAGACAAGTCCCTTGAAAATCACAAAGGATAATTTTTTTAATTTTATTAAAACAACTAAAATTGATTAAATCTTAAAGGAATGTGGGAGAATACTGTCCTTTTTAGTAGGACACAAAATACATTTACAAAATCATGATTAACATAAGTTCATATTTCATGTTAGATGAGGTTCCGCAAGGTTCACTTGGTAGAGTTTCATTTAACCTTTGCTCAATTTGGATTTAATGTTTAAGTAAGACTATTAAGCTTACTTCATTTTTCTAATTTTTTTTCCCTAAATGATTAATTCACTTCTAAATCTATTTATAAAAATATTATACTAAAATGAAATCACACTTTAATAAATTTATGTGAGAGATTATAAAGGTAGTTAAATTTATGTGAGATTATAAAGGTAGTTAAATTAAGTAGTTAGTATAATTTTAAAAGGAGTAGGAGGTAGGTTTTTATGATAGTATCTCAATCATTTGGGGGTCTTGGTCATTGGGGATTGGTTTTCAACCAATCTATAATGGTATTATCATTCTCTTTTTCTTTATTTTCTTCTTGAACAATAGGATTAATTTGGACATAAGAAATAATAAGAGTTAGCTAACGACACTTGACATAGTTAGGTCAACTAAAAATAATTGCACCACGTGGTTGAGAAGTTGTAGACTAGCTACATTTTTGTGGGGACCAACGACATCCTCTATTTTGAGAAGTCTATGAGCCATAACTAGATCCATACGAGTGATTTCTAGAATGAACACAATGACTAGGGTCATGCTTTCATTCTTGGTGATGAAGAGGATCCATGTTGGAAGTGTTGGGAAGTTAGCTATCTCAACCCTACAAATTTCCTAAGTTTATTTATTATTCAAAATTTTTCCATTATTTTTTTACGTTGCTTATTTTAAATATTTGTGCTTTATGAAAAGGGGCATGAGATTTTTAGTTGGCACTTGTGACACATGCTCAAGTGCTTTGAAAATTGGTTCATTAATTGTCAAAAAATGACCACGTAGTGGTATATTATGGAAAAACTATTTAATCCAATCCTTTGGATAAGTCCTTAGTTCTTCCATTGTACATTTAATGAGCCAACATTTATGAGTCTAATTCCCATTTACCATGGTTTATTAAAGGGATATTTGATCATGAAACTTGATGCTTAATTCCTTCCTCCATCTCCCTATCATCCATATCCTATTTTCCATATTCCTCTTGCACTCTACACTTGGGGGGAAAGTTTCGTCCATCTTATCATTCCTTACATTTCCAACTTTGATCTTGACAAAGTTAAGGATCTCCTTGAACATCATATATCTTATCCTATTCGCTTTTTCCATATCTTTTGTATCATATCCTTCGCCTTATCCATATTCCATCGTTCTTTTTGAATACATCATTTCTTCCCTTCCTTGGTCTTAATGAGGAATAGGGGAAAAATACTTGGGCCTTGTGTCCATATCTTATCTAGTTGATCTTTATCATCCCATTCATTATCCTTATCCTTTCATTCTTTCATTCCATATCTCCTAGCTTATCAAAATCCAATGTCATCATGTCCCTTTGCAACCTTGAATCTTATCATGCAAATCATATTTGACCATAGATGTAAAACATTATCCAATCCTCATATCTTTTGTCAAATTAATCATCAACAATCATTAATCTTATCGTACTTAGAGGAAATCAATGATCCTAAGTACTTATCATCATGTCTTATGGAACCAACCATTCCTGGCATCTTAATCAATCAACCATTATCATCTTTTGACAAGAGATATGTTGCTTGTGTGACATGTTTTGCAGTAAATCTTTCATTTTGATCTATCATTTATCCATGGTTGCATTACCTCTTTTGTGGGGAATCTTGTTCCTTCAACCGGTGATGTCGTATTATTCCATCTTAAATATCCAAAAAATCTAACAAAAAAAAAATGAAAAATGAAAAATACAAAAAAAATTAAAAAATCAAAAAAATTCAAAAAATTCAAAAAAAATAAAAAAACCATAAAATATGAAAATGTGCAATAAAAACAAGTAGTGAAAACCTGGCAACAAGTGCTATTTGTGATAGGCTAGCTTTTCCATCTATTTGAGCATGTCGACCATTCGCTTTTGCTAATTGCTTTTGCCTTCATTCTGCCTATAATTAGAAAGCTTCATGTACATATCGTGGCATCGCAATTGTGTTTCACCCTAGACTAGGGGAAAATTCCTAAACTCACTGGGGGAAAATGAACTTTGAGCTTAAACCAACAGACAAACAGTAGTAGGACAAACGCAACAAACACAATGATCACAGTGCAACCCAACATTGAACATCAATCACAAACATGAACACATCAACCATCCAAAATTAAATAACCAAAATCAATCAAAATCCAAGCAAACTTTAAATGGATGATGTTCTTCTAAATCATGTTTTTATCATTGTGGCATGAATGTTCAACTGTTGAACTTTGATTTTGTTATCATATCTATGGCGCACCTTGATGATGTATTGAACTAGAGGAGCCAAGAAGGAGTATGATTTTTCTTTTTTTGTTGTCTGTGAATTGATCATTACTACTGTGCAAATTGTCGTGGGACATGATTTACAAAGTATCATTGATGACATTCTAAATTTGCATAAGAAAAAGGTTAACTCTTGTCTATTTATGCAAGGAATACTCAAGTCATCTTGGTTTAATTATACCTAAATGCTTGTGATAACTTGCAATATCAAAATTCATGGAAGTAGTACTCAGGTCATCATGGTCTAAATTATTCCATCAATGCTTGTACTCACTTTCAAAATTTTAAAGGATCAATGATGATAAAAAACATGACAAATCGGCTATTACGATGACAACCTTTGCATATTAGATCTGCATGTTAAGGTAGATTGCATTCATATCAATGGTGCATCTGTATTTAGGGGTTTGCCAAGGTTGAAACAATTTCACGATGATGTTATCTCTATTCTTAATGGATTGAGTACACTTGATATTACCAAAAACACATCATTCTCATATAGTTGCATAATCAGTTGCATCATCATTTGCATACATTAGAAAGAATTACCATATCACATATACATTATCGCATCATTCATCCATCCATGCATTACATCAATATTTGCATCAGAAAACACAAAAGGAAGTGCATTGCATCTCACTTGCATGATAAAAAATCATTTCATCTATTATTAATGGATTAAGAAAATGGTTCATTAAGAAGATTGCAAAACATATCCAACAGAGTAAGATGACCAAGAAGAAAAACATCTCTATTTTAATAGATGCATAGTTGAACTTGATGCATCTATAATTGAACTTGATGCATCACTGAAATCATCTACTCCTTTAATAAAATGGATCTTGGATTCATTTAAGAAGATTGAAAGACATATCCAACAGAGTAAGATTTCCAAGAAGAAAAAAATCTCTATTTTAATAGATGCATAATTGAACTTGATGCATCACTGAAATCATTTACTTCTTTAATAAAATAGATCTTAGATTCACTTAAGAAGATTGAAAGGCATATCCAACAAAGTAAGATTTCCAAGGAGAAAAAGTTGCTGAAGAACATGACTGGTAAGCAAAAGATATAATGTCATTGTTATGAGCATCTAAAACCAGTAGTGAAGATGAATTTGTTATTACTCAAATCCAAGACTGACAAAGGACTAGCTCGATCAACATAATCATCACATAAGCATCATCATTACATAATCATCACATAAACATCATAAACACATAAAACTATACACCATCATACATTCATCTATTCATTGCATCATCTATTTGCATTAGAAAAATACAAAAACATAAAATGCATTACATTTCATTGGCATAATAAGATCCATCACATGTATCATATAAGCATCATTCATAAAGCATCATAGAATCATAACACATGTTTCATCATTTGCATCCATAGAATATCATACCATCATCATATAGAACATCACAGCATATATAACAAAAATAAAACGCACCCATCATAGACATCCATCATGAAATCATAAACACATGTGGATCACTAATCATCGCTGCATATCATATAAATATCAAAAGCACAATTTCAAGTGTACAATGGTATCCAAACATGGCAAGATACATCAACAAAGGCATAAATCACAAAATATCTGATTAAATAAGTGTATACACCAAGTATCAGTACATCATCAAGTCTCAGTACATTAATCAATCCTATACTGGGTCATATCAATCAAAGATGATAAACCACATTGACTAATAATATCTAAATGGACCTACACCAAATCCGAAATCATGTCTCACATCTTTAGGAAGCGTTCCCTAGATTGAAGAATTCTAAAATCCTCTTATGGCCACAATATATTACAAATCAACATCAACCAATCAATCAATTCTAATTAGCTCTGATGAGACTTTGATCAAATATCGTGAGCATCTATTATTGATCCTCGCCTATCATGAGGTCAATCATCAATCTATCATTGATCCTCGCCTATCATGAGGTCAATCACTAATCTATCATTGATTCTCACCTATCATGAGGTCAATTATCATCAATCTATCATTGATCCTCACCTATCATGAGGTCAATCATCACTATCCTATCATTGATTCTCACCTATCAAGATGTCAATTATCATCAATCTATCCTTGATCCTCACCTATCATGAGGTCAATCATCGCTATCCTATCATTGATTCTCACTTATCATAAGGTCAATTATCATCAATCTATCATTGATACTCACCTATCATGAGGTCATTCGTCACTATCCTTTATTGATTCTCATCTATCATGAGATCAATTATCATCAAATCTATTAACATCATCAAAAGTAATCAACTGAAGCGATTATCAATCATCAAACACAAGGAGGCAAAATAGGGCATCAATCTAATCAAATTGGTAGAGTCAATTTTCTTTATCGGGAGATAAATCGTCAAATCATCATCAAATCATCGAAAAATCATCAAAATTTTCAAAATTTTGAAAAATTCAAAAAATCAAAACAAATTCAAAAAATTCAATGATTTATCTCCCAAGGGGGCATATATCCATCATCACTTGAAAATCAGTAACTGGGGCATCGATTTTTTTTTTCTCGGCATCAGCAACAATTTTTCCTTTGAAGTAATGTGTAACTTCAAAGAGGGGCAAAATGTATACACATAAAACCGGTCAAGACAATTAATTAATTAAACACTAGCTATTTAATTAATTACCTCTTTTATTTCATCTACTTATAAATAAATTCCAAATTTATTTATATAATTCATAAATTCCAATTCTTCAATCTAAAATTACATTTTTCTATTTTAATTAAATAAACAAATTCACATAGTTTGTTTTATTTAATTAATAATCTTTTCATTAAATTTAAATCCCAAATTGGAATTTAAGCACATTTCTCCAACTTTTCTTCTTGCCACCTCATCAAGTGTCACATGAAATTCCTAATTTGAATTTAGGCGCATGTTGGATACTTGGCCTTTTCACACATTTTATTCTCCCACACACTTGGCCCTCTCACACAATTGATTCCCCCATACATTTGGCATGTTGCCTTTCGTCAAGGGAACATCTTCCATGATTCTTCCATCTCCACTATTTATCTCTCATGTTTGAATCTCCATCATTGATTGTTGCCACATCACAAGATTCCTTGAAAATCTTATAAATACAACCCCTTGCTACAACATTTTACATCACATCTTTTAGCAAGTTTATTATGCAGGAATAACATTGGAGCAATTTTGGAGCATTCATAGTTGAGGAATTTTTAGCATTTAAATTTGTTTATCATTCTAACTTAGAATCATGTCTTAGTTATAGTTGCATTGTAGTTATTATCTTAGCTTTCATATAGCCTTCTCATCACAACATTTAGCATCATAATCTTAGCATAATCTTCATTTTATCACAACATTAATATCATAGCATCATGGCTTTAATCACATAGTTTCATGTAGGACTTAGATTCTTGCATTCTATATAACATCTTATTTCTCAAGTTGTCATTTTAACAACTATAGTGCACATACAAAATTTGAAAGCCAGTATGGTTTAATAAATCCTTGAGAATAGAGAACAATGAAATGTTTTTAGAGATTTTTGTTGTTGCAAATAGAGTAGTTTTATGATTCAAATATTTAATGTAATACATCTCATTGATGTTTGTGTTGATTTGATAACTCTCCCACATTTCATACACAGATTAGTAAACCTTATTAAGTATAATTAATATATATTATATACAAATTAAATTATATATTTATTATTATATATAATGTTGTATATACTTTTATATTGTATTTTGTAATAAAATTAATAAATATAAATATAAAATTATCATAACTAATATTTAATATGCTTTATGTAGTACAAATTAAATTTAAAATTACATATTATTATATTTCCCTCTCTCCCCCCTCTCCTCTCTCTCTCTCTCTCTCTCTCTCTCTCTCTCTCGTTCACTCCATCTCATGATGCGCACACATCTAGGTATGTGCGTGATCAACATCATCCTAAAATATTTTTATTTTATTTAGTTTGGTTTTCATTACCAAATTGTTGCTCAACTTGATTTTGATGGTCGATTA
>VDFB02324226.1:0-18906 GCA_007258455.2 Sequoia sempervirens
GTTATCTTTAACACAAGCAGCCAAAAACGAAGCCACTGTTGATCTTCAGACCCATTGCAAACAAATTCTCCTTAATTCCACAATTAGGAGCCCATCATTATCCTGCTATACCTATTAAAAACCTTCAAGAAAAACCCATTAAAGTACAACCTTGAAACAACTAACCATGTGGCTTTGCACAACTCATTATGTTCGAAGAAGGAAAAACTAACAATATCTACAAGCGGAAAAGCTAAGGAAGAAATTGCAAAAACAAGGGTGAAAATGAATTCAACAGAGTAAAGATGCACAATATAAGTTAGCATTGCTTTCATATCTACTACTTCAAAATAATCATATATAAGAAAAAAAAGTGCAGATTAAAGACACCAACACATATACTAAAGAAACATACACAGGAGCACATGATAAATAAGGTGAAAGATCAAAGAATGAGCAGAGATAATATACTTACGTTTTCAGGTCTAAAACTGGTACGTTGTCAGAAGAATTGTTTTCCTCCCGTCCAGCACTGCAAGAAGTTTTTACTAGTACCAAAAAATATCGTACATGTATGAGCATCCTCAGTAGAATAAGCCAAATAACTCTATTTAGACTCTCTACACATGCATTCATCTGACTGTTCCTAAGTCTAAGGTATATCTTAACATTTTGAATCCATGACCAATTAAGTCAATCACAAATTAAAAACTAAGGCAAGTAGATGGCAAAAAAATATAAAATACAAAAGTTTATCCAACTACCGTAAAACTTAACTAATTACTGAGAAACAACAGACCTCTATAATTAGGAAAAATGAAACCTAAAACAGAAGACAACTGTATGACATTTATTCTGATAAGTAACAGATATTCAAATTAAGTTTCCTTCTACCATCACTTTCATTGCTCCTAACAATCTCAAAATTAACAAAATAATAACAATAACTCATTTCCAAGTCTAAAAATTGGAATATTGTTGCATAAATAATCAAAAAGCATTGTAATTGGATATTTGGGAAAACTAATAAATATCAAAAGTTCAAGTAGATATAAAATTTTCTGACAGCTATTTCTAAGCATTCCACAAGTTTGCTCTTGCAAAAAAAGGCTATCCTTGTAGTCAAATGCATTAAACCTTAATAATTTATTATTATAATTATCTGCAATGGTGATAACTCAACGAATCACTAGATTTTGACTTATTGGATATTAAATCCTTATTAGCCTGCTAGTGTCATCAGCCATCAGCAGCTAGCAGATAGCAATATTCAACAATAACTAGTTCAATGTCAATCAACAGACACGTCAACCCACCAATGCTATAATATGTGTTTGGCTGAACCCAATAACTGCTCTATCCAATATTCACTAGGTTGTATAGTAGGTTTAACCCATGTTATCACTTCACCAGGTTCATTAGATAGAATAACAATATCCATAGCATTTGTATCTGTTACACTATTTGATTGATCTACTTTAGGAAGTTGACTATTACCTATTCATAATATTAACATTAGTGATACAATGGTAGTATCATGTAAAACTCCACGAACTAGTAGGTCCTCAAGAACTAAGTAACTTTTGTCATTTATCTTAATTAATCAAAAAAAAATTGTTAATGCAAAACAGTTACATGAAAGCATTAGAAATTGATTAAGTCATCAAAATGTATCAGAATCATCAAGAACATCCATGAATTGAGAATTTTCAAATAATCCCATAACTTGGACTACAAATAAAAGGTGCATTCTCATTAAAAATGTAAACATCCATTAATATGCATTACTGGCCCAGTAAATATAGTGGAAATCCACAGATTTCTAGAATTCATCTTATTTATTGTTGAAAAGAGCTATAATGTATTATTTGTGAGTGTTTTTAGTTCCTTAGATGACTTACTAAGTAAATATAGTGGAAATCCACAGATTTCTAGAATTCATCTTATTTATTGTTGAAAAGAGCTATAATGTATCATTTGTGAGTGTTTTTAGTTCCTTAGATGACTTACTAACGAATGTCTTTTATGTTTTTCTTATCTAAAAGCACTTTTTCTACTGCATCAAACCTCTAGAAGTATTAATGATAGACTACACATTGGAAACAATCCTCAACAGATATGTCCCAATTAAGGTACAACACTCAAATATGATCCGTCATAATAATGACTTGGTAGATTTTCTATAACCCAGAAACAAGACTAGCAATGTTCAAACTTATAAGGATCCTCTCAATAGATGAAGCCCCACCTTTTGTATACGTCAAAAAAAAATGCATTCAAATGCTTACAACCCAAAGACAACAGTACAACATGTTTTCATTGTCATGGTTGATGGAAGAGCTAGTAGTTTAGACGTATATACTTTTACAGAATAGTGAGTACATATTTTCTAAGCATGTTGTGGTAACATTTGCACCAAAGTTCTATTTATGTGGACCAAAGGCTCTACCTTGTAGTATGCTCTGCAACTATAAAAAAGAGGTTTCAAGCCCCCAAACTCCTATTACCTAGTGATTGCCCTCGTCCAACTGATCTTCCACCAAAAAGAATGGCATGGTTTAAAAGTATCTAAAAAGAAGACAACATCCAGATGTCCTCCGGCTGGGATCTTGTATATGCCCACTAAACACCATTTTCTGGTTTAAATAAATATATTTTACTGAAAAGCAAAAGTCATATGCCTCAGTAGCACACGAACAGTGATCAGATCCTCTCTCTAACATACTGATAACTGTCATTGAACTTGGCTTTTTGGAAGTGCAAACCAACGAAACCCCATATTTCAACCCTCTATTCTTGATATTTTGTAGAGCTAGCTAGAGAGCATCATTTTTTTCACTGATGCTAGAAGTTAATTGCTGCTTTTTTAGCCTCATTTTATTTGTTGAAGCCAATATAATATAATGTTCTTCAACCTAATTTTATTTATTGAAATGATGCTTATTCAATCTCACTTTCCAAAGCTTGAGAAGTTAATCGATAATATATAGCAAGAATTCATCCTAGAAAATCCTTTCAAGGAAAAACTAGGAAAACAACAATTTAACTCAACATTCATTCATGTTTAACCCTAATCAATGTACAATTATGTATATAGATGTCATTATAAGAGACCACAATGAGTTTTAAACTATTGACCAAAAAATCACTTATAAAGGCCCCCAAAAAAAGATCTCACAAGCTCTCAATTCCAAGCCTCCATGCAAGGTTGTTAACCTCTCAAACCCTCACCCTACCCCCTAGCACCCCACTCCCCCAAGCAAGGGAATGCCTCAAACCCGTAATTATGCTTAAGTGTACAATCTATAAGAGGTGAAAAGCATTTGAAATATAAAACATATATACAACACAATTTGAAAGGGATCTAAAAATTATCAACAAACATTCAATTTAAATTATTGAATGGATCAACCATCCTTTGTCGAGATAGTCATTTCAATTTAAACTATTGAGTGGATCAACTATCCTTAGTTGAGATAGTCATTTTAATTCAATAGTTTTGTAATATACTTGTAAAGTTAAGAACATAGGAAGAACAAGTGTTATTCACACCAAGTGGAAGGGAATGTCAATTATTATCATAATTTATTATTTATGAATTGTTCTCACCATTTAGTCTCTAGGGTAAAATATCATTAATGGGAAAGAATCTAAGAAAAAAAAAATCATTCCAAGTGAGATTGTCTTGTGTATGACAAAGCAACATAGTGAAACATCTAAAAATAAGTATTGTTAGTTCTTTCATCTCTTCACATGGGAGACATTTCAATTCCTCTTATTGATTCTCATGTTCATCCTAGAGAATAAATATGTTTGTTTGGATATATGCCTATGGAAAGAAGTGGTCGAATGCATAATCTTAAATACATTTGAGAATTGTGTTCAATTTTCATGCGTATTTAGTGTATTTAGTGAATCTTAAGTTATTTGATGTGTTTTTGTGTAGTGCAGAAATTGAAGTAGAAGTTGAGCCAAATTTAGATCCTGGAGCAAATGAAGTTGAAGAACACATAGTTGATGTTAGGGAGCAGGCCCAGGTGCAAGGAATGGATGTTGGAGAGGGGTTAGGATCGCTTTTGAATACCATCATGGAAGAGCATATGAATCTAGCTAAAGAGGTTAGGAGAAAAATTTCTTCTAAAAAATTAGATCATTTATTTCAAATGGATATGGAAAAATTCAAGTTCTATGTTAAACAACCTAAATGTACTACTAAGAGGTCAATGAACAAAATTGCAAAGAAAATAATTTCTCATTTCAGTAAACTTGAGACACTCAATCAAGCCCAACTATTGTCAATTGTACTCCTTAATAATGAGCTATAAGATCCATTAAAATTGTTGGGTGTAGATACGAGTACAAAAAAGAGGAAAGGTTCACAGCTACAAAAAGACATTGTTGAAAATTTAAGAAAAGGTTTGGGTTCTATTGGGAAACAATCTCGATCAACAAATAAGGCAATTTCAAGAAGAGTCATGTTGACATCAATTTTAAGTGAAAAAATGGCCAAAAAAAACAAATCTCTTCACTTTCAATCAAGATTAATTTGAGTAGAAAAACATTAACACAATATGCCAAAAGGAGAAAGGTTCTCAATGATAGTACCTCAGAAGGCAATTGGGCAATTATGTGTAGAGCTCCTTGATCTGACAGGATTCAAGATATTTTTAGGAACTTCATCTCAAGCTTTTGGAATGATCATACTCGTCCTTCATCAAATAGAAGAGATGTTATCAAACACAGGATTGGGCCCAATAATAATGAATTACATACAAAAAATTGGTTAGACATAACAAAACATGAGATGTATGTGTTGTTTTGTAATTCAAATCCACATATAAAGATTGGGAAAACAATGTTTGAAAAGTTAAGGCTATATTATGTGAAGACAAACAAGGCTTTTGAAACTTCTTGTTGTTGTCATCATATTGAATTTTATCTCTACTATTAGGTGTTTCAAAATATTAGAGAAGAAAGTGATGGTTTTTATAATGCACCTCCTAGACGGGCAAGTCAGTTCATAACATCCATCCTATGTGATAAATCAAATGATGACAATGCATCCATTCAAATTAGTTGCATAAAAGGAGTCTATGAAACATGTGGAAATTTGGCTAAAATTCCTTTGAGAGACGAAGATACCGACCTAACAAAGTTAGTATCTTGCAAGAGTTACAAGTACATCAAGTTTCATACCAAAAGTGACAAAGAATCAACAAGGTTAGATTATGTAGAAGTGGAGATACCAATGTGAACATTTATGGAAAAGTTTCATAAATTGATACAACCATACATACAAAATTCTTTCTTTTCTAAGTGGCAAGCACAATAGTTTTAGATGTTAGAGATACTTTCCCACTTGGAACAGTGTTATCAGTAGTTGACTTTGCAAAGAATTACTCTTTCGTACATAAAAAAGAGATTCAATCACAATACTATTTTTTAGAGCAGATCACTATTATGGTGCAAGTGTTTTATCAACATGCACAAGTGGATTTGGATGCTATTGAAATTTCATCCGAGGCACGAGTCATTAAGAAAGAATATCGCTTCTATATTAGTGATGACAAAGACCATTGCACATTATTTGTACAACATTGCTTCAAGAAGTTTTTTGAATATTTGGCAATCAAGGGTGTCAAAATTGAAAAGCATTTTGTATGGTCAAATGGATGTACTCCAAAATTCAAATCATCAAGGCCATTTTATGCACTATGTAGATATCATCGAAATGACAACATACCACATGTTTGGAGCTTCTTTGAGAGTGGACACAAAAAGGGTGAACATGATGGTGCAGGAGCTTGCATCAAACGTGCTCTAAGAATGCATCAAATGATTTATGAGGGAGATTGCATAAAATATGCACATGATGTTGTTGAATGGTTTTAGAAACACTTTGCATCAAATGAGGTTGGCACATCTCCAGCAACCAACCGATACATTCCACATAGAGTGTTTTGGGAGATATCAAGTATGTTTTTGTTTGAATTTAAAATCTTTAAAAATACATATATGTGTGCATTCAAGTTTGTTTATTTTAGTTTCAATATATTTATATTGATTAATATTTTTTAATGCAAAATTATGTTTTGTAGGTGTGGATAGAAGATCAATGCATGGATGCAAGAGGGTAGAGAAAACAAGATCGCTGCATTCCATCATGAGTATAGGTAGTTTCCCATTGACATTGCACACAAAGGATTACTCATGTTTTTGTTATGACTGCATTTTAGAAAAATATGATGAATGCAACAACCAACAACAAGGATATGTTAGTGCAAAAAATTTGGTGCCACTACATGTTAGTGACACATACAATGAAAATGAAGATGAAGGCTTTGAAGACATTCCATTGATTTCAATTGATTATGACCATATTTCAAGACTAATTAAAAAAGGTACATGTATATATTTATATTGTGCATGTACAAGCTTGTGTAAATTTGTAGCTTAATCATTTATTAAATTTTATTTTACTACTTTTTAAAGTAAATGTACAAAAACTTAAATGATAGTGGAAGTCACATTTTTTTTTACAAATTTCCATGTAATTTTGGTGTAGGAGATGTTTTTGCAGTTATAGCAGAACCTGGAAACATAGAAGGTGTTAGTTATTATCTATTGTGTTGCACAAGAGAAAGACAAAAGCTAGCAGAATCATAAACAAGTGATGGCACTAATACATTTGACTGCAAAATCCGACAAAACTGTTCGACGAAATATGTAAAATTTGATATTCGTCGGGTGCTTGTAAAATTTGATGTGTAATTTCCAATTTTTTGAAAGTTTATCTCCGACGTTCGTCGAAATTTTGACGAACCTGGGGTTCGTCGAAATGTCAGCTATCATTTTTGTCGAATTTTCGACAAACATGAAAAATTAAAAAAAATCAAATTGTGGCCGACATAAAGAAAAGTGAGTTCGCGCCTGATTTATTGCGACAGTGTTTTGCTCTATTTGAGACAGTTTGTGGAGAACTAAGGACTATTTTCTTGGGAAAAATCAGAAAAAATTCAAGAAGATATCGCCAGGTTGAGGGTAGTCATTGTCTTTTTGCATAATTCGCCTGTGAAGTCGATTTGTAGTTCTAGGTTTGAAAATCATATTTTAAATCAACATTCCACCATCAGATTTCATTTTTAGAGGTTAAGGGTTTGAGAATTTGCATATCCATTTTGTTGTGTGGAATCACCATATGTCACAACCGAGGAAATGCATTTTATGATCAATTATGTGATCCATAACCTTATTGGTCATGTGGGCACAATTATGCTATAAATAAATACAGATGATTCATGTGTGACCCAAGTTTAATGTGGCTATGTTGTGATAGAATGGAGGCACCTTACATAATGTAGCTAATTCAGCTGTATAATGTAGGTGTCAATCATTATTAAGTGCATTCAAAGCGTCTCAAGTCTAATGGTGTTAGATGTAATGCTAGCATGATCAAAGAGGATTACCTCTGCTAAGTAACAAGAGCCCATAACCCGTCAGACATGCGCAGTGGTTGTGTTATATCAATTATGTAGTGCATCTGCCACGTAAACCCATGCTTAATGGGCTATTCTAGAGAGTGATCAAGATTTTCAAACCTTATGAATGTTACTTGACTTATATTTGCATAATCTCAAATTCCTTCAGAGGCTTTTGAAGTATCAATGTATCCTATATAGGGTTTAGAATGATTTCTTTTAATTAAAAAAATAAATAAATGATGTATTTCCCTGTAATTAGATAATGTGGAGATCTCTTAAATCTGCCTTAGCACACTATCCTTTTTGGCACTGTATTCATTACTCCAGCTACTAGGGTTTTGCATGTGACATCTTTAATATCTCCATGACCATGGCTTTTAAATAGATCTCAATCTTTGCTTTAATCCTTTTCATGTAACCCTTGAGTTCCATAATCCACCTTCAATCTCTTCTAAGAATGTTGTCTTAAGCTAGATTGCATAGTATGCATATAAAGCAAGTCCTTCATACCTGCCATTGTTCCAAACCACCACTCACTGCCTTGCTTAAAATGTTTCCTCCATAAGCACAATAACATGTTTTAAAATCATGGTTGTTAGTGATTGACCATTAAGGTCACCACTTTCATCATGAAGATACAATGAGATTTTTGTCTTCAAACTCAAGGCATTATCGAAGATAACATTGTGAATTGTTTGTTGTGTACGATTTGATTTTCTTGCACATTTAGTATTTTGCTAACTTCCTTTAAGACTAGGTATTGCACCCTCAGCTGCAATCTCAAACAGCTCACTCACTATCACTTGAAGATTCCTTTCATGAGCATCCTTCTATAAAATCAAACTATGCCCTATATACTGCCTACTTACTACAGGGGACTCATTGTTTCATGGTATTGTAGTTCTTAAGATCTTTCAATCTTATTGACACTACTTCACAGTCCACAAGGTATTATTCACTATTCTCCCATCTTTGGTGAGTCTCAAAACATTGCTCAAACATGCAATCCACTACCTCCATTATACAATATTAATGGCGAAGAAGAAACATTGAACCTATGATTACCACTGTTACTTCATTTGGACAATCATTGCCTGATTCCATTTGCCTTGTCTAACACTACCAAAAGCATTTGAAAAACTCTTAAGGTTAGCAAGGGGGTAAGGAAACTCAATGTTAAAATCTCCACTTTACTATGCAAGGTTTCAGCTTTATTATCTTGTCACTGCTCAACCTATTTTTGATTGTCACATCTCAAGTGATTGTCATTCTTCTTACCATAGATTGTATTTACAAATGTCACTAAGCTACATAGTGTGCTTGTTATTCGCTACAATCTTTAGATTGCAAGATTTTGTTATTACCTACAATGTTTCAATCTTTCTGGTATTGCAACCTCACTAATCTGCTATAGTTATTGTTTATGTTTCTATGGAGGCCTAGGGTTTGTACCCTAATCATGCTCTTACCAATGCTTCTGTTGTTTTTTATTAGGGATCTCTCAATGTTGAGGGTCCTAGGGATAAGTTCGTCATAAGAAATGACACATTGCATCTTTAACTAAAAGGATAAATCCGTATTGACATTAGCAATGATGATTCCAAGTTGTTGCTCCTTAGGAATGGGTCACTTGCTCTTACTAGCCCGCTACCTTCATTGTTGTAGGAATTTTGTGATCAAGTTCAATATTCTGATTTTAGGAGTCTTAATGGTTGGAAATTATAGTGAAATCAGAATTTAATAAGTTTTGGAATTAGCATTTTAAAGTGTTTTTTGGGGTCATTAACTTTAGACTATCTTCTCTTTTGCAGGGGTGGTTGCATGCCAAATTTTTTTGGTGTAAAATATCAGAATTATTAGATTATTTTACCTGTCTATGAATAAAAATTATTAGAGTATGAGTTTGATATTTTTTGAAAATCTAAATAGTCAAGCTTGGTGAAGAAAAATCATGTCAAATAATATTAGTCCAAAACAAAATCAAGAGACACTTGATAGATTGTGGGCTAGATTGAAAAAAAAGGGTGATGGGAAATGTTATTGTCCTTGCAATAATTGCAAGGGCTTAAAGATGCGACGAATTTTAATCACAACAGCTGAAAAATATTGTAGACAACATGGTCATGTTGAAGGGGGGCATGATTATCGCCCATTGGTAGGTTATTCATTATATGTGTTTATATTGATTGAATTTGTAAATGTTTATATTGTTTTAACATTATATATATATATATATATAATCACTTGATCATGATCATGGTTTATTTGTGTCTATCATTATTATAAAGGTGGGGCACCCGAGGGCAGATGATATGGATTATCACGGCTTGGAGAATCTGGTTTTGCAAGCGGATGAACATGGAGCTGTGAATATCAAAGATGAAGTTAATGATCCTATAGAAGAAGATGACCATGCGCCAAAAAACATAGTTGAAGATGATGGTATGAATACATTGATCCATGCCACATTTAGTGGTAGAGCTGATCATGATAATCAAGATGACTTTGATGATGTCCATGATTTACCTGTACTTGACAAGGCATACAAGCCCCTTTATGAAGGCTCTGAAACAACTCTTTTCTTTGCTGTATTGTTGTTGTTGAACTTGAAGGCTATGAATGGTTTATCAAACACAACAATCTCACGGATGTTAAGGTATGTCATATATGTCATATTTTTTCATCTATTTTAATTGTTGTTAGTTCATCACTAGTACATAAAGGATGAAATATGTACCATTAATATTCTTTATATGAACAAATTATTTTTTGTTGTAGATTGATTGGTGAATTTTTGTTACCACCATCAAATATTTTACCTCGCTCATACCGAGATTTATTTGGCATTATGAAAGATATCGGAATGGAGTATCAAACAATAGATGCATGTCCCAATGATCATATTATATATCATAAACAATAGGAATTTGGCAATGGCATCTAAACAAATATATCGCGAGATACTCTAACAGATCGACAACAAAAGGTGTCTCACAAGGTTCTTCATTATATTCCTCATTATTCCACGATCCATAATGATTATTTAGGAAAGCAGCTAGCTTAATCGATGGATTACCATGATCGAAATAGCGGAGATATTCTTCGAATACCGTGGATGGTTTGTATTTAGATATGAGGAAAATGACCACACTTAAGAACTCGCATCTTTAGGGTTTTCTATTGGAGTGTATTGGCAATAATCCATTTGGAGAGTTAAGATCTATTTACTTAGTGTGGCATGCTTTTGTTATCAACAATAACATTCCTCCATGGATGTCAATAAAGAGGGAGCACATAATGTTGTCAATGATTGTTCCATGTATTTGTTTACATCAATTTTTTTTAACATAGTAGCATCTCATTTGTCTTATTTGTTGCATAATGACTTATATTTTTTTCATTCAATAGTCATGTACATTAATTTATATATATTGTAGTAAAATGGTTATAATAATTATGTAATGTTTATGTTCATTCAACTAAGTAAGTACCAAGTTAAAGATATGAATGTATATATCGAGCCTCTTATCGATGAGTTACTAAAGTTATGGAATGGCATCACTATGTATGACATCTCCAAACCAATGGGACAAAGACAGTTTCAATTCCATGCAATGCTTGTATGGACAATTCATGATGCCCCAGGGCTAACACATTTTTGTGGTATGTTATAATGTTCGACTGCACTTTAACAATATTTAATTTGATGAAGCAGATATCATGAATGTTTTTAAAATAATCTATTCATTATATATAATTATAAAAATTGACATATTTAATCCAATTATATATCATCTTCTAGGTCTTCAAACAAAGGGAAAATTTGCATGTCCACTTGTGGTCCAAAGCATTTAGAATCTTGGTCATTCAACAAGTTTAGGAAAGTAGGTGTTTGATGAGTATAGGCACTTCCTCCCATAGAAATCATAAGTATCAAACTACCTAAAAAACATCTTTTCAATGGCAGAAACCAACAAAACCACAAAGAATGTCACCTTTGCCTAGTGGAAGTTGGAATATAATAGAAATTAACGCCAAGGTTATACATTAGATCAAATTTTTATCTATCATATATGATACGCTTTCTTTGAATTTCTATTTTTTTATATTGTAGTTGTGTTTACTCATGTTGTAATTGACAATGATTGCCGCACTTGTTTAACTTATATGCTTCATGAAGGTCGCCACAAGCATTTTCGTACTTACCTACAGCGACCACCAAAGGTCCACTTAGTAGGTTGCCCTACTATGAGCAGTTACAAATTGTGCATTTGTTTGATACAATGCATATCGGAAAGATTATATAATAGAAATGTTATGGAAAATATTGGATGGAAGGCATGACAAAGAAAAAATTGTCAAAATTTGTAGTGACATTCAGGAAGCCAATCTTGCAATGAAAAATGTCATTCAATTAAATAGTGATGGAGAAAAAATTAATATAAGTTCCCTTCCTTGGTTATTAACAGAGCAGCAAAACAATGCTATAAAAGAAGTCATACAAAAAATTCATTTCCCACAGGATTTGCTGCGAACATAAACAATATAATAACAAAGAAAGGTGAAGTTGGGTCAGGGATGAAAACACATGATTGACATACCTTCATTAAGGTAATTATTCTGGTATATTATATACACTTGTATAATGCATGTACTTTTCAGTGTATTGTGTTTACTACTTTTGGAAAAATAATGAAAAGATCATTTTATAATTGTTGCAGACATTCTACCTCTATCTCTCCCAGACAACTTTGATAACAATGTCAAGCAAGTTATATATGATCTTGGAAAATACATAAGGTAAGTAGCGAGATTTGTTCAATTAGATGTATACATCTTATAATTGCCATTTTTTTACTTGTTATAATATAATCGATATTTTGTTAAATATCGTTAATATATTTAGCGAGATCACTTGTAGATGGCTATCATCTAAAAAAATCCATAAAGAAGATATAAATTATTGGAAGAGAAAATTTCGCCTAATGTGTGAATGCAAAAGTGTCTACCTTCAACATTTTCAATGCACAAGAACACTACCTCATACACCAAGTTGAGGAGATTGAATTGTGTGGACCTATACACACAAGGTCAATGTGGATGGTTGAGAGGCACTTGAAATTTTTGAAAGCTTTGGTTAGACAAAGAGCACATCCTGAGGGTTCTATGGTGGAGGGATATATGGTATACCAGACCATGGTGTACATTACTGAATATCTTCCTAAGTTCGCAGCAAAGATCCATGTGATCACATTTGGAACCCCAACTCCATTAACAAATCTCAAGGGGAGTACCTATGGGGAAAGGTGATTGAGGAAAGTGAGAGGTAATTATAAGATGGTCATGGAGATTAATTGAATGCATTTTACATATGGTTTTTATGTATATTGTACTTATTTAATTTTAATCTTCAATATACATCAATTATAAATTAAGGTCAGATAATGTGGTATTTAACTAATTATAGCCGTTGTGAATTTCAATATTTTTGGTATAGTTGGTCGAGTGGATGCACTACATTTTGTACATCACCAACAATCTTGATTGATGAGTATGGATTCAACAATGTCACAATCTAGTCACACATTAACATGGGAAGGTGTGGCTTCATTAGTTAAAGAAGCTCATCATAATGGATATTCCAATGTTACACAAAGGGAAATTGATCTAGCATATGGTTTAAGAGATAAACAGGTACGTATAAATATATTAATCACCCATATTATTTAATTATTTTCAAGTATATTGATGTATATATATCTTGAGATTGTTTTCTTTGCATACATTCGGCCAAGAATAAATATGTTTATCAACTGACAATATTGCAATAATTTTTACATGTTTGACATATTGCAGGTGAAACACCACAAGGCTATGTGGTGTAATGGTTGTAAATTTTGAATCAAAATGTTGGATGACATGAAGAAAACTTGCGATTCTGGTATAACTGCATTCTTTTAGATGACTAATGTTTCATCCAGAAGCGACATACATCCAGAAGTCTCAAAAAATTGATACTATGGGATTTTGGATGATATACTTGAGTGTGACTTTAAGTATTTCAGATTAATTTTGTTCATCGTCCTATGGTACAGGCTATGATTGAATGAAAATGATCCTGAGAGAACTATTATTGAACATAATAATGGATTTACCATGGTTAATACAAGGTTGATCGAGCGAGCTTGAAATGAGCCCTATGTTCTTCCAAGCCAATGTGAGCAGGTATTTTACTCAAAGGTTCCAGGTAAACCGGGTTGGTCATTTGTTGTTAAAGACGATCCAAGAGGAAGGTTGGTAAAGTATAATGTGGTGGAAGAAGAAGATGCTGAAGAACTAGAAGATGATGTAGATGATGATTAGGATCAATGGTTAGTTGATGATGTCCCTGACAAAGATGTCGAAGAGGAGGAAATAGATGATGATGATGTAGGATTTAATGTTCATGAAGATGACATTCGTGTGGATGATGACATTATTGAAACTAATATCGATGACGATGATGATGATATGACCAATCCTTACAATGTCAAATCTGGATCGGATGATACAGACAAAGAGTTGGATGAAGAAGAAGATCAATGACATTGAAATGTATAAGTTATGCGATTATATTATCTATTTGATATTAATTTCTTGATAGAATTATATTTGACTTATGTGGTTACATAATTAATCCATGATGTTTTTAATTTTTATGCCATTACATAATTAATTTAATGATGCACTTTTTAATTTTGAAAGGTCAAAAAATTAAAACATTTCAATAGTGATGCTAACAACCTTGAAATTAGTGTGTTTTATGTTTCATGTGATCATAAAAGATTAAAAAGTCAGTTGTAGAGGTGGTTGTTCAGTGGTTGACGTGTATGTTGGTTCTTTTTACAATGTAACCAGGTTTGTCTTCTAATATACCTATAGAATTGCCAATTCCAATCAAAGGAAGCTCGAAGGACCTGGACCAACTGACGAGGACTTTAAAATCCTTGTACACTTCGGGCTCTGCAAGACCCGGGAGGGTGATCCCTTAATGTGTTTACAACCTCTGCACCATTATTATAAACAACATTAACAATAGCAGAAGATCTCACTTAATAGCTCAACACAATAAGATAATATCAACTAGAATTGGCTGTTCATAGACAATATCAACTATCTGGAGCATGAGATAACTAAACACAATCCATTGTATAAGATAGTCAATGATTTGCAATTTGTAGCAAGATCTAGGCAAAGACAAACAAATAATGAACTACACGAATAATTACAACTTAGATCAGTGCCATATATCTGTTGAGATGATGGATTGCACAGCCCCTGAAGCTCTGAAATCTTCAATGAAGGACTTTAGCCGTAAAAGATAATCAACCACAAAAGAAGTGTTGCAACAATGGAATGCTGATAAAAGATTCTATTGATACTATGATTGATATGATATTGATATGATATGTTACAAATGAACAAGATGCCTAATTATATAGGCAAGAAGTAAACCCTAATATGCATGAGATGTTGCCAAGTGTTAAAATCTAACATGTGACAACATGTAAACCCTATGGTGATGATCATTAAATGATGAGATAAGTTCTAGAAGGAATTTTATCCCACAAACTAGGAAAGGGAATATTTCCCTATTTATTAAATGATTTATCTAATAATGCAACCTAAGACTTAATGATTAAATGCAAGACCTAAGTTAACTTATGCTAGTGTAATAATTAATTAATTAATTACACCAACACCCCCTCATAAGTGCAACTTAGGGAGGAAAATGCAATGATTATGCAAGATGATGATGATGGGTCCCAACTACGAGGCCATGTTAGGTACCCATGTACATGAAGATGCAGAAAATCTCCCACAACCAGAGAAAAGGGGAAAACCTAGTAGGAACAAAACCCCTCTCCAAAAAGGAGATAAAAAGAAAGAATGTGAGAATGGGAAGGATGGAGGACTCCCAAATACCCCCCAAGTACACCATCTGTCACATGGATACAATAGAGAGACTAAATAGCCCCCCTAGAAGATAAGATCACTTGCAAGAAAGGTAAGTGTCTGAAGACAAAACAAGGTCCAATGCTGACAAACAACTTGTCTCCCTTTCGGAAGAAACAAAACCAAATGCAAGTGCAAAGATGCTTTCCATTCCAGATAGGAATTGAAGGAAGGAAGAATGAACATGGATGATGATGTCTCTGAACTCTGCTCAAATGTCTCCTTTCATGATGAAGATGTCACAATCAATGAAGAGGGTGACAAATCAGGATGATGTAGAAAATGATGCTGAACAATATCCAAAGAAAAAGATAGGATGAATATGATGGATGTGATGGAGAATTGATAGCCCCCCTGAATGAAGTGTCCTCAAAACCACTGAAGAAAGTCTGAAGCAACGAAGGTGTCCAAACTACAAATCTCCTACTAGGAAGAAGCAAATCCAATGGTGGATGCTGAAGAAACCTCAAGTCCTGAATGGAATGACAGGGAAGAAGTCTCGGATATGAAATATCTGAAGAGAAACCAAGTGCCTCCAAGATGGTCTCTGAATTCCCAATCAAGGTTGAGACAAAGAAATGAGGAGACTCAAAACAACTCTTCAAAGTGAAATCTGAATAGAGGAGTGATATCCCCTCAAGAATGTCCTCCAAACTTGTAGAAGTAGCCAAGTTAGTGATACCTGAAACAAAGCCATTGTGTGATGTCAAGTATGAAAAACTAAATGTGTCCTGATTGATGATGATAGTGGAAGCCTCAAGCAATGATTCTGGACAAGGAATCACTAAATGCAAAGGGATACCAATTGTCTCTGATGAAGAAGAAGCACAGAAAGGGACCTTGTCAACCTCTTCAGAAAAATCAAGGTAATCAACTTCCTGCACAACAATAGCATCATGGGGTACTGGATCTGAAGAATGACATTCTGAATCATGACCATCGGGGAATGGTGGAGTATCTGACTCTCCATAGATCTCCCAAAGCTTAATCCAAAGGATGTGAGGACAATCACAATGATCAATATCATTCAAAAAATCGCAATCAACTTGCATAGCAATTATTTCCAAAACAGTGTACCTGCTGCAACTCCAAGCAAATTTTTGAACACCTTCACTTAGGCGGGGAACTATACCATACATATGAGGCAATAGATCAAGTGACTGAAGATGGTGGTAGATCCCATCTCACCATTGTGAATAGTTACCCTTGTGCAACATAACCAAAGGAGAATAATATGCAAGCCCCATAATGAAAATTTCTCCACAAAAATAAAGACACTAACCTTCAACAGAAAATAAAGACTTCCAAATAGATATGCAACTGAGAATATGCCTCTGAGATCAACAAATTCTTCTTCAATCTTCAGGATGTCTCAAGAATCAAAAAACCAAAAAAAAGGATACTTGGAGATGAAACCAAAGAAGGTGACTGGAATGATGAAAAAATGCACTAAAATATCTCTCGAATGCCGCTGGAATCTCTGAAATCCGACAATCTGATGCGAAGATATGCACTTTTGAGTCCAGAATGGAGGGTTGACTTCAGTTGACATGAATATTTGATGACAGTAGAATCTTGAAAAATAGAGTGCACCACTAAAAAGTAGACTTCAATAGCTTTCCAATAGTATATCGTGTGCAAATTTTTGATATCGTATGTGGAAGATACGACCTCCGAAAGAATTCTGCCTGATTGATATGATGCTGGCTAAACAGGCGCAAAAATGTAGCACCCTAGGGAAAAAAATTTTGGCCCCCGGTCGCTAATAAGACCACGGGGCTAGGGAATTGGTAAAAAAAGTTCCGCCACTTGATGGGTAGCAGTAGAGTGGCTGTAGGGTGGCGGGGTCTGGTGGCGCAGCCGGCGGAGGATACACTGCCCAGAAACTAGCGGAGCCTGCGGTTTGTGATGGGACCGGGGCGGGGGCTTGGTCTTCGGCGGTCAGAGTCTGTGGTCGGTGATCTTGACAGATGGGAGCCCGGAAATGAACAGTCGGTGGTGTGATCGGTGGCCGACGGCAGTGGAACCGGCCGACAAGTCTGCAAACGGGCGGATGACACAGGGTGACGGGAGCCAATGGGATAGGGCTAACCAGTCTACAGTGGTCGGTAAAATGTCGACAAAAATTTGAATATTGCAATTCAAATTTAATAAAAAAATGCCGATATGAAAAATATACCGATAGAATTAAAAAATTAACCCCAACTATAGCCTACAATTTTAATATTTTAGCCGACTAGTAAAAAAATGGCAGGTCGATCCCTGCAGATTAATTTTTGCGAATACTATAGAAAAATTTTGCCCAAAAAAGCCAAACTTTTTTTTGATTTTTCTAAAAAAAAAATTCCTTGATGGAGGACTTACAAGGATGATTTTTCTTGCAAATGTGTACGGATTTGTACAAAAAATGCAAACCCTAAGATGTACCTCACAGGCTCCCAGTTGAATCTACTCCGATTTTGATGAATGAACAGGCGATCTATGGGTTTTGAGGCCTTCTGGACGCAATGGAGAGGTCGGAGAGGGCTTGATCTACACCAAAAAATAGCTTGGCTCCCAGGTAGAGCCAACTAGCCTACAACATAAAAACCTAAGCCTGCTTGAATCTTGCACTCCAAACTTCCTAGATTTAGGGTTGATGTTTCAATGGACTAGGTCTGATACCATGTTGAGATGATCGATTGCATAGCCCCTGAAGCTCCAGAATCTTCAATGAAGGACTTTAGCCATGAAAGATAATCAACCACAAAAGAAGTGTTACAACAATGGAATGCTAATAAAAGATTCTATTGATAATATGATTGATATGATATTGATATGATATGTTACAAATGAACAAGATGCCTAATTATATAGGCAAGAAGTAAACCCTAATATGCATGAGATGTTGCCAAGTGTTAAAATCTAACAACATGTGACAACATGTGAACCCTATGGTGATGATCATTAAATGATGAGATAAGTTCTAGAAGGAATATTATCCCACAAACTAGGAAAGGGAATATTTCCCTATTTATTAAATGATTTATCTAATAATGCAACCTAAGACTTAATGATTAAATGCAAGACCTAAGTTAACTTATGCTAGTGTAATAATTAATTAATTAATTACACACCAACAATATCCATTGCAGGAGTCAAATTCATAAGCATCTACAGGTTTATAACAGATTTAATACATCACATATAAGATCCCTGACAATATTGCATTACAATTTCATCAGTGTGCATTCTAACCCGGGACTACTTATCAAATCCTTATACAACACATATCTGCCTATAATCCCATTCAAGCATTTTGATTAATTCCTTGAATTAAAGCTAAAATAGAATCATACACACCACAACAGTGAGATGGATAAAACAGCCCTTAGTTATTTCATTGAAAGTTTAGATATGCATGTACAATGGAGAGACATGAGCTCGAATTTTCATTTCAACTCAAATGCTA